>OW026521.1:33688755-33833755 GCA_932274085.1 Protocalliphora azurea
TTCATTTAAAAAATAGGGCAAAAAAGTGGACAGATGGTTGAAAAAGAGGCAATTGGTGACTATAGTCGCCAAAGGTAACGCTGCGTAGTAGTGAAATGTACAATTTTAACTTTAGAAAGCGGACCGCACTTATCCCTCAGGAGCGGAACTTTGGGGGCTCAAAGTAGTTTATCCTTGATATAGAAAATTTTTAAACGTTTGCCAATTTTTTGTTTCTTATTCGATTTGAAATATTTTTACATCTTATTAAAACCCCAAATAAGCCCTATTGAAAACATGAGTACGTATGCTATTTATCTGTTATAATTTTCGAGTTATTTGCATTTGAAATTTTAATTATCTCAATTTTACAATTTCTTGGTCCAGTTGTTTGCATATATATCTCAGTATTTCCAACCGATTTCATTTGTTTTTTAACTAATTAAAGAATAAAATTATCTATTGAATAAAGAAAATTTGAAGTCGATATCTTTACAGAGCCCAAAAAAAGACAATTTCGAATTCAAAATTTGTTGTGTTTTTTGGCCGAAAAAGTCTCTGCCTTCTTTTTTCTCCAAAAATTAAATTTTTTTTAAATATATAATAATTTTATACTTTTCTCAAAGGTTTCTTCAGAAATATGACTTTAAAATAGAAAACGAGCCCAATAACCTAAGCGGTTTAGGAATCTATAACATGCTTTTAAGAGTTTTCAATCATAATCTCCGGGAAATCGAGAAAATGTAGACTTTATAGACGAAAATGCGAAAAATATCTTTTTTGGAATTTTATTTTTTGAATTGTGGGATTTCTTTTATAAAAATCTTAGTTTTAACACTTTATCATTTAAAAGTATTAAATCTACAATCACCGAAAATTTTGTTAAAATATCTTAAGATTTTATTACAGATATAATATTTATAATTTCTCCAAAAAACAATTTCTTACGAACATTTTACCTAAATTGCAAAAATCAGAAATTTTTTTTCTGCTAAATTAAATTTTTTTAGCTAACATAATTCTCCATTATATATAAAAACACTGAAGTCAATATCATTTACAAAGCCCAAAATACGCTACTTCAAATTTTACAATATTCAAATTAAAATTTATTAAACATATTTTTTCATCTTATGAGTTCTCATTCAATTAGTATCATATATCTTTAATTTCATATTTCTTCATTCAATACTATAAAAATTGAAAAAGTACCCTCATAAGAATGAAAAAGTACTATATATATATATATATATAGTATCCCATTTCTTCGCTCAATATTATAAAAAATTTCATATTTCTATGTTCAATATTATACTCAAAAATTCAAAGTGTATCATTAGAAGAAGGAAAAAGTACCACAAAATCCTCCCTTAATAATTCTTACCTACATAGAACCATGAATCTTTAATTTCATGTTTCTTTGTTCAATATTATAAAAAATTCAAAAACGTACCATTAGAAGAACGATAACGTACAAAGCCATAATTTTAGGTTCAATATTTTAGAAAATTCAAAAAGTACCACAAAGTCCCCTTATGAATTCTCATTCACTTAGGGCTACATATACTCGAGTTTATGATTGTAGGTTTAATATTATAGAAAATTCATCATTAAGTTTCAATAAAATATAAAATTTCGCTTTTACCCCTTTTTGGGACTTTTTTCTCCATGGATGTAAAAAAATTATATTCCAATGAATTTTTAAATTGTAGTAAGATCCCATATCAAAATACGCATCTGTATATGTCAATAAATAGAAAAAAAATTATGAAAAAAGGGTACACTTTTTACCCCTTAAGCGTTCGAATTGCAAAAATGTACCAAACTTTTATTTGTATTTCAAACACGATGTAAGTTTTATTTGTATGTTGATTGGTTTAGAAGATACGTATGGTACCAAAAATATACCAAAATACCGTTTTTTACCCGTTTTCTCCCTAAAAAGCCCTATTTTCACAGAAGTACCAGATACCTGCCAGCTTATTTTTCAAATGAATAACGATAGGTATTAAATTTTTTGTATCTATATTAGTTTATCAGATATTTGTTTACCGATTTTAATGGTTTTTTTTTGCTTTTTAACCCCCTTAAACATTCGAATTCCCAAAAATCCCGTCCTGGTGGATCTATTCGGCGGGAGACCAACTTACTTTTGAAATTTCATCTCTCTAGCTTCAGGCGTTTGGGCTGTGGGATGATGAAGCAGTCAATCAGTCAGTTACACTTTTATATATGTATATAAATATAGATGTATAATTGAAAAGAACGATTAGGTGCTTCCAAAAAAGAACATTTTCACCACTTCAAAAGAAGAACTAAGAGTATATTTTAGCAGGAAAAAAGGTTCATAAAATTTAATAAGACCAAAACGGTATATTTATATATATATATATATATTATCTCACAAATATTTGGCGCAAAATCGATTTTTAAGTTTTTCATATAAAAATAGATTTCCAATACGAAATATTTGTGATCACAAATCTTTTTCTCTTTGGCTCTACCTGTCGTGGTTTAACTATAAAATTCATTTTTAAGTTTTTCATATCAAAATCAATTTTCTATAGGAAATATTTTAGCTCTATCTGTTCTAATTTAGCTACAAATTCAATTCTTAAGATTTTGGTACAAAAACTAATTTTTGCTAAAAAATGTGATCATAAATATTTGTCCTTTTGTCTTTATCTCTAACGGTTTAGCTATAAAATTGATTTTAAGCTTTTTCATATAAAAATTGGTTTTTGGTGGGAATCTACTAAAAATAATTGACCTGCTTTCAAATATGTTCTTTGATTACATTGCTTTTAATCGGGGGTCATTTAAATATATCTAAAATCTTGAAATCAAAATTCTGCGGTAATTTTGAAGGTTTATGAAAATTCATCTTCTGCCCCACCAGGAAGTACTTGAAAATATTTTACAATTCACACGGTTATCATTTAAATTTAAAATCAAAAACTCAAAGCATAATAAACATTTTTATGTGGTAGGGTATTAAATCTCGAATAATTTTTTTTGCCTTTAACATCACCACCACCTTCAATTTTAAAGCAACCAATGACATTCTTCAAAGATGTAGAATTGAATGGAAAAAATAAAAAAAAAATCAATTTCAATTACTATTTGAAAACGTTAAATTGAAATTAACACCTTCATATGGCTAAAAGCGTCCCAGTGGTCATGTTACAGTACTCTGAAGCATGTTGTTTCTCCTAGCAGCGTGGTAGCATTAATAATGCATTCGTAGCTACAACATTTGTAGCAGCTTAAATCCTCAACAGAACAACGAACACAAAAAATTAAAAAAAAAAATAAAAATAAATAAATATAACAAGGGTACTCATGAATATGCGCAAGACTCTCGCAAACTGTGAAATGTGTGCAAGTTTGCACATTCGCAAATGAACCGTCAAAAATTGTATAGAAAACCATTTGCACAAGACTTATAAGTTTGCGCGAATATTTAGTCTCGCAGACTTGTGCTGTTTAATTGTGCATTTATAAATCAGCTGTCTTTTGTTCATATTTAAAAAAAAGTAACTATAAAAAATTTTTAGTTACTTTATATTGATTTAATTTAATTTTTTTTCTGTGTGGGTATCGAGTACAATCATAGTGCTTTGCATAGATTAATAACTAGATATTTATGTGAGAGAAAAAAAGCTGATTCAACTGTCAAAAACCTAATTCATGCATCAACAAAATACATGTAGTCACATATATTTTATTTTTTTGTTTTGCAAAAAAAAAATGAGTAATTTTTTAATTATTTACTTAATATTGCATTATATTATTTACTTAATATTGTCGCGCAAATTTGCACAATTACACAAATGGGAGGGAAACTTAAGTATTTAAATGAGCCCCCTTAATAATGTTTTGTGCAAAGTTATATGAAAAGAGACCTGTTGCCACTACATCAGCGAGTTTATTAGACAAATTGGTTTTATTTTTCAGTACGTTTTCTGTGAGCTGTTGTTCCTTCTTGCACTCACTTCACTTTTTCGCAAGCCGATTATGTGTGGGGTGTTGGTGTGTGCTGTAGCGTATTTGAAACAGCTAAATTTTCTAAAGTGTTATAGTGAATTTGATTTGTTGTTGCTGGTTTTGTTGTTGTTGTTTAGAAAACATTGGCCAGGCCACATAATCTGTGACAACAAACATTCAATCAGACATTAACTCAGGGAAAAAACTGAATAGAAAAATATACTGAAACATGTTCCCCACTAGGCAGGCTGGCCGTAAAATTATTTTCTAAAAAGTAAACGACATTTTTATACAGCAGATAGTTGTACATAAGTATTAAATCAAAATAGAGTAAATAATGTACAAATTGCCTTATTTTATACGTTAGTAGATTCCTCAACATAGCACCAACACCACTTAGAAATTGAATTCGTATATTCTTAATTTGATATACCCTACATGAACAAGTAACATAAGAGGAATGAAATTGTAACAAAATTAGAAATGTCCAAATTTCTCCAAAAACTAACTTAAATCTTATACTATTTTGTCAAAAGATAATTTATTATGTTTTTATAAGTCCAGAATTTGGATCCTGTACACTTTTGGAGCAGTTCTGAAGGACTTTTTAAAAACTCGATGTTAGAAATTTTTGAAACTGTTATTCGGTTATTATACTCTAATTTGCTTTGCAATTTGGTCGAAAGGATTGTACAAGCTCTCCTCTATTTAAGGTTGTTTAAAACTTATTAATCGATTTTAATTTTAAACTATTTGGAGATTTTTAATTTTTGAACTTTGATTTAATTTAGAGATTTTTTTTACACCACTTAAAATTATCTTATCGTTATATCCGGATATGATCATGGTTTAGAAGATATATCATTATTGGATATATACCTCGTAATATGCCTCCATATTTTTTTATATTAAATAAATCTACTCTGCATTACACAGCTTAATATATTAATCAAAAAATGCTGTCAAATCAGAATTTTGAAAAATTAAAAATTCGCCACAAATTGATTTTGATCCATAAAAATTTTTTCTTTGACAAAATTTTGGTATTAATCATAAGTACACAGTTATTAAAAGATTAAATTCAATTTAGATTTTAGAATTCGTCAAAAAAAAACATTTCGCTTTAAATTGATTTAGATCCATTCATACTTTTTCCTTGAAAACTTTTGGCCATATTTTTTATATTATTTCTCTCAAAGGATTTATATTTACCGAAAAAAGTTTTCTTTAACTCTCATTTCCATCTGAGTTAGACTATAAATCATTTTGTAGTGGTGTATATGTATATAGAAATAAACAAAAAATTTATAAATATTTTCTTCAATCTAGTTCTTTTTTTGTAAACAATTTGAAGAAACCAAAAGTCAGGTCTTTATAAAATTTTCTCAGTATTATGAGAAAGAATGTGGTCATTCAAAATTAATAATAAAACCAATATTACAATAAGTACCCTACTTTTAACCAGCGCCGAAATTCTTATTGCACTTATTTATTTTTTCTTTGAAAGTCATACAATATTACATATTCATAATTTTTATGTATAATTATTAGACTTAATAGAAACGACTTCATTTTAATAGTAGGCCGACAGTATTAAATTAATGTATTTTTTTTTTTTTTTTTATTAATTTCTTTTTAATTTAAAATGTTATTATAAATAAAATAAATTTTTTAACGATTTCAAATAGTTGATTTGACTATTATGACTATTTTACACCAAATTTATCTGACAACTATACTTATAGAGTTAATTTCAACTTAACGTTCAAATATATTTATAAAGCATAACAAGAAATTAACTTGTTTAATATAAATGAATTAACAAATTTTTCCTAAATTTCCACTCAAATATTAGTATTTATTACAGCATATACTAGGGATGTCAATTGAAATTTTTTAATTGTACTAAACAGCTGTTAAAATTGTACTTTTTTTTGCCATAATTGTACCAAAATAGAAAATTTTTATAAAAATTATCACTTGGAGTTAAGAAATGCCGTAGAACTCCCTATATAAACTATCATTAAAAAGAAACAATTTTACAAAAAAAAACATTGTTTTTTTTAGTAATTTCCAAAATACATATGCAAACACAGAAACAAACTTTCTTATATGTGTATTTCTTTGACAGTTCATCTTACAAGATAGTTGTGTAGAGAAATTTCATCACACAGTCTCATAATACTTCTTATAATACTAATATTTGAATCGACACTTGAGATAATTCTCTCAGATAGCGAATTTACCCCAGGTCTACAACTGAGATTAACGCTGATATAATATGTGAGATAACGCCGGCAGAGGAGAGTAAACATTTTGTTTATATTATGTTAAATCTTAAATAAGGGGTACACGTATTCTAATAAATCCCATAAGATATTATTATTTTCAATCAGTTACAGAGTAAACATGTCCTTTTTATTTAAGCAATTCGCACTTTTTTAACACAATTTTTATAAAAATGATTTTTAACATGTAAAACAAACACTAAAACTAAACAATTTTGCAAAATAATATTGTTTTTCAATAATTTCCAAAATACACATGCACACACACAAGCAAACTTTCGTGTATGTGTATTTTTTTGACAGTTCATCTTATAAGATGGTTGTGTAGAGAAATCTCATCACAACAGTCTCATAATACATCTTATAATACTAATATTTGAATCTACACACTCTCTGACACAAAAATCTTACATATTATGTTACGTCTAGACGGGCTGTTAACGCTCTCTGACAGAAAAATCGTACATATTCCGTTACGTGTAGATATGCTGTAACGTTCATAGGTAAATTCATACACAAAATTAAATTTTACATTACGAGTTGACGTGTAGAATAAAAGTGCTCCAAATTTATGAATAAAAACACAGTTATGAAAAATAAGAATGACAAGAAATGAAAAAAATATAAAAATAAAATTAAATTCAAATAAAAAAAATTTTTAAATTTTAATTCTAGAAATAAAAATGTGTAAATTTAGTTTTTCTATTTTAAACTAAAAATTGATTCAGTCTCAGCTTTCTATTTTAAAATAAAATTCTCGTATCAGGGTCTCACAGACTCTATAAAATTCGCAGACATAATGTCATCAGTAATTTGTATTATTAATATTAAATGTTTAATAAAAACTGTGAAAAGATAAAGAAGAATTTTTTATGATAGAATTAAAGTGGAAATAAAAAGCATTTATTGACTGGAATTGTAAATTGTTGTCAAAATTTATATAAATTCCATTATAATTTATCAAAAGATTAAGAGTTAAATAATACTATGTTTTGTTGCACCCGTTGAGTGTTAAAACAATCCGATTAGGGAGCACTTTATATTTATTTGTAAATTGTACCACAAATAAATATAAAGTGCTCCCAAATCGGATTTTTTTAACACTCAACGGGAGCAACAAAACATAGTTAGTATTATTAAACTCTTAATCTTTTAATGAATTATAATGAAAGTTATATAAATTTTGACAATTTATAATTCCTGTCAATAAATGTTTTTTATTTCTACTTTAATTCTTCTTGATCTCTTCACAGTTTTTTATAAAAAACAATTAACATTAATAATACAAATTGCTGATGCCAATATGTCTTCGAATTTTATAGAGTCTATGAGACCCTGATACGAGAATTTTATTTTAAAATAGAAACAAATCAATATTTGGTTTAAAATAAAATTTTATTAAAATAATTATTTATTTTTAATATTTTGTTTTATTGATTATAAATAATTTCAAACCCAATATAAAAAACAAAAACAATTTCTATTTTTTAACAATTTCAGAAAAAAATAAAAAAATATTTTCGTACTGATTTTTGTAATATTTATAATAATTGAAATTTATATATGTATTTTCTAGATGATCGAAAAACAATATGAGTTGATCCAACAATGCCTGTTCTTATGGGTGGTTCATCGTCTTGCTACCTGTTTATATAAACCTTGAGCATAAAAGATCTTCTGAAGGATGTGTTTTGTACTTATAGATACAATCGGAAACTATCTGTATGTAATTGCCTCATGCTAAAAACGAAAAAAACATATTAATCCATTTCCCATTAATTTATTGCTTTTGACATCCATCTTGCTTGATTCAGAACTCTTGGTGTCCTGAAGCTAAAATTGCTTGTAGAGCAACACCGAAGGTAGAGGAAGTAGAGGGAGTTGTTACAACTCTTGTCTTGAATGATTTCCATATTTAAGACACTTTTTAACCATTCACATACGTTGCTGTTTGCATACATATACAAATACAGTATTACTTGTTATATTACAGTTTTATTCAGATTTCTTTATTTTTCATAATAGGTTATTATTTGGGGTCTTAAAAGATACATGAAGACGCAATGCATCCTGCTTAAAAATCTTTGTAAATTGTAAGTAGTAAGTAGAATTCCATATGAACTATTTTTAATTTCAATAACGATTGGGTTTCTCTTTTAAGTCGATTGTACGAGTATCATAAATTGAATTTCGAAAATTTTAAATAAATTTGCAACATTGTTTTCTTTTGATTCTTATATGTGCTTATCAATAAAGTTACTTTATATTAGTTAGTTAGTCTTATTTTACACAAACATTTCTTTTCATTTTAAATATTCAAAACCGAATTAATATGCATTTTACATGTTAACCATAACATTAACATTTTTGTATTAAAGAACTAATTATTGTTAAAAGCAATAATTTTGTAATATTGCTTTTAAAAAATCTCATTAAACATTTTAAAAAAATCAATAATAAACCAGTAAAAAACTAAATATTATTTTTATTGGTTTTTAAAAACAGTTTTTGAGTTTTATGAGAATTTTTCAAACACTCAAATTTACAAATATTAAAAATATTTTAATAGGAAAAAAATAAAAATTTTTTCAAATAAACATTTACAAATTTTAATGTTTGATTTAATTAAGTCAGTGGCTAGGTCCGAGTTTAGTAAAAATTATAATTGGTTTTATAAATTTATTAATGGAATACGAAATTTAATTTTTTTCTGTGTGGGTATCGAGTACAATCATAGTGCTTAGCATAGATTAATAACTAGATATTTATGTGAGAGAAAAAAACCTGCTTCAACTGTCAAAAACCTAATTCATGCAACAACAAAATACATGTAGTCACATATATTTTGTTTTTTTGTTTTGAAAAAAATGAGTAATTTTTTTGAAAATTTAGTTCGAAGTGTCTCTCACATAAACTTCTAGTAGTATTCTATGGAGCTTTGTCTTAACTTATTTGAGATTTTTTAAACATTCTTGCAATTAAAGTTGAAATTTTGTTTCTAAATAAGATGATTTTCTATAGCAACTTTATAAAAAATTGAGATTAGAAACAAATTTAAATTGTACCAAATTGGTCATTGGTGTACCATTGAGTTTCGATTCAATTTCAAATCGTACCAAAAAAAGCACAATTGTACCAATTTTGATATCCCTGGTATATGCACAGTAGCTTAAGAAGTCTGGGTTAGAAAATATATAATACATTCGCTTTATGTGACGAATTTATCCACGGCGTTTTTATTTTCATTACTCATTCTTCAGTTTTTTTCATGTTTTTCGTGTTATTTTTTAAAGCTTTATGAAAAAAGTTTAAGTGATCAAATAAAGTTTAAGCATCAAATCTCATTTCAGGTTTAAATTTCAGAAATATTTTTTAAGATACAATGTTCTAAGTTGACTTAAGTAAGATAATCAAACTCTAATTTAATGTTGTAGCTCCTTTACTAATCGTTGTAACTCAATAGCAGTGCAGTTCTCCCAGTTTACTTTAGATTGTTCATATTCTATTCCGATCAAGCCAATATAAAATAATACATAGTTGTGCTAGTTTTACGCTTGTTGTAGCATTTGTTAGTTGGTTGGCTGGTTGTTGGTTGGTCTGCAAAGAAAATCAGTCATTATTCAATCAAATAAAACACTTGTTGTTCAGTTTTTTTTTTTTTTTTTTTTTTTTTTTGTATCAATATAAGTTTTTGCTGTGGTCGTTGTTGAATTCTAAATACGAACAAATTAGGAAAATTAAAAGTGTATTTATTTTGTAAATTACAACTATTTATAGCATACTTAAATGATATAAAAACATTGTTGTAAAGTTGTTTGGTATTTTGGTTAAGGAAAAGCAAATGAATTAACTTATAAGCGAATATGGTAAAGGAGCATTGAATATTGTATAAAATCTTAAATTGTAAAATATTATTCAGCATTTCCCTCTTTTTTTTTTTTGAAGCTAAAATTACTAACTAATAAATTTATTAAACTGTATTTTGATTATAAAATGTGCGTTCGAATTAAACATAACACACATATATTGATAGAAAAGTTGACTGGTATAAGTTACAATTATGAATGAAACAATATATTTTTGAGTTTTTGCAACAAATTTATTACGTGTAATAATAAAGGATAAATTAATGATTAGATATGATTGTTTTTAATTTATTTTCTTTATAATACCCTGCATTATTAATTTAATTGCAATTTCCTTAACTTTTTTGGAACCAGCTGTCTACTTGTGGTTAAAATTTATCAATGTTTTGGGCGCAGTATTAGTCTTACTTAATTCCCTTTTGGCAAGGGCTAAATATCTTGAAATTAGCCGAAGTTCTGGGCAGTTTAGAGGGTTGGCATTTTTTGGAATAAAATTAACATTATGTTTACTGTACCATTCTAAAGTACTTTTACAGTAATGGCACAATGCCAAATCCGGCCAAATGAATGTTGAGACACTACATTTTCTTATAAATGGAAGCAGTTTGCTTTGTAGGTACTCCTTGATCTAAATATTCGAGTTTATTGTGCCCGATGTTATATACGATACACTTCTTTAACCACAGTGACAGTCACTAGATACCATAAGTAGTAAACTACGTGTTTAGTTTTTTTTCCAGGACGTCAAATTTCCTTTTAAAAGGACTTAACAGTTTCGAAGAATACACATTAAAAAAAATATTTAAAATATATACAAATATCATATCAACCCAGAATGAGTATCAAATGAAAGTTATGAACCCCCGCAATATAATATTTTTTTACTCAAATGTTTCAACACAAATACTTAACAAGATATCCTTTTGAAAATATTACATTTTATTATTTATTTTTAAATAACAATAAAACAATTATTCTCACAAATGAAAAAAAACGTTATATGGATAAAACTAGAAACCATTCCTGGTAAAACTGAGTAGCCAGTTTTTCTCCAGGATGTCAAATTTCCTCCCAAAGTTACTTCGAAGTTTAGAAAGATGCGTAATTTTTAAGAATATTATAAAATATTTACGAAGATTAAATCAACTCAATATGAATATCTAATGAAAACTACGAATACTCGCAATATAATAATTTCTTTTATTTAAATGTTGCAGTAAAAAAATTAAAAAAAATAACTTTTTGAAAATGTACGCCTTTAATATTATATTTATTAGTTAAATATATACTTTATATAAAGGACGTTTGCTTAACATTTAAATAAATACTTTCGTTATATCGCTGGGATTCTTAGCTTTCATTTGATATCCATATTGGGTTGATATAGTTTTCATAAATATTTTATAATTTTGTTTAAATTTGTGAATTTTTTCAAATTTTGAAGTCCTTTGGAGAGAAAATTTAACATCCTGGAGAAAAACTTAGTACGTGGTTTTATTATGCTTGAGCTCTAGTTTGATGCATATATCGATTTTCTAATGTGTGAGAAAATTTTTGGGAAATTGTACAGCTTGCCAAACAAAACACTTTTTGAGAAATTTTGGTTACTTTTTGGTATAATACTCTTTTGGAACATTTCCTGTAACATTTGCGAAGTAAAACTTTTTTCATTTCATCATCACAATAACATTTAAACTTAAAAAAAATTGGGAAATTCTACAAATGAAGATCTATTTAATATATTACTGGCAACGTCAGATCCGCTCATCTCTAGCATTAAAAGTCTATGAAAAGTAGAATATTGGGACTTAGTTGAAGAAGTAAAAGGGCAGTAGGAGGACAGAAATAATATAGAATTAAATATTGAATTTTTGCGGGCTATTTTTCAACTGAATAAATAATAATTATAATTTTCTTTTATTGTTATTTAGGTAAAAAATAAAAAAAAAAAAACATTAAAAAATTTTTAGTTATTATCAAAAATAAAAATTTTTGTCCTTAATTCAAATAAAAAAAACAGCATAAATATTAAAAAATCGTCATTGATAAACTGGGAACCTGTTCACAAAATTATCCTGGGTATTATTATGTTTTTTATCTGCTTATAACTTTTTTTGTGAGTAAAGCTGAATCAAAAAAACAAAAAAAAAAACGCATTTTCATAGTAAATGCTATAAAAAAATTAAAAGTTCAACTTAAGCCTTAAATTTCGCAACAACTACTAAACTGATTTTAATAAAATTAAAACTGGAAAAAATTCAAGAAAATATCTCACCATAAAAAGGTCTAAAATATCTTTATCGATTCAAAAGTAACAGGACTTTGGCCGATGAAAAACGATTCTATTAATTTTTTGATGTTTAAACACGACTGTTGAAGCAAATGTTCAAAAAACGATGTTTAAACATCAATCCTCATACACATGTTTTTTTTTTTTTTGTACTAATACACATAAAGATATTATTGCATATACCCGCCTGAGCTGAGTTTCGTTATTAGCGAATGTTCGCTAAAAACGAAGAATGCTCGAAACAGAATATAAGAGAAACTATCCACAATTATATTAAAAATGAATGTTCGTAACATCGAACTTTTCTCAGTATTCAACATTCGCGTAATATGGGAAAATTTTAAAAATTACGATATCGCAATATTCAACTTTTCTGAATGAAATCACAAAACTAAATGCTACGAGAAATTATGTCTTCCTTTTAATTTCTCAAGGATTTATTACTTAAATAAAAAAGAAGCGTAGTTTCTTGTTTGTGCATTCAAAATACTTAAACAAAGATAAGCAAGTGTCATTCTTGAGTCTAGTTCATTGCGTTTGTTTCTAAAATGTTGCGCATTAAATTTCATAATGCTAGTAAAATTCTGTGCAATTTTTAAAAAAGATAATATAATACAATTTTAGTAAAAATGGTAAGTAGTGTCTATATGTGTCTAAATAGATTTGCAAAATAGCAAATTTATCTAAATATCTAATATACACATTTTTTTGCAGTTAAATTCAGAAAACTTTTAACTAAAATATACGGATTTGAGCTACATAAAAAACAAAACATAAAAATTAATAATATTTAGAGAAATACATTGATGACTTCTCTGGACGAAGTTGAATTTTGCACAAAATGCTTCAAATATTATCACTTTTATGTAAATGACTTTATAATTTTATTGTTAATTATTTAAATTATTATTTTTGAAATGAAAATACCTATATTTTTCAATATTTAATATATTGTGATAAATTTGAAATAAAACATAACTTTGAAAATTATTCAGCTCTTAATTTTTGATTGGGAACAAAATAGAAATGAAACAAAGTAGAAAACCATCGTTTTCGAACTATTGCCAATGATAATAATCACAAGTCGTTATTAATATCAATATCAAATAATATTCATATATTTCTTTTATTCTTTTTTATATCGCAAACGAATCACGAACGAATATTTTTACGTTTCGCTATTAATATTCCTAAAGATTCACTGTTAATAGAATAGACGAACTTTCGAGATCGAATGATTTGCTGCCAGAATATTAGCGACGGGTGAGCTCAAGGAGGTCATATTCAAATCGCTAACAATAGTCGTTCTCGAATGTGTTCGCGAAATGTTCGAACGGTATATTACTATCGAAGTTTATGGTCAGCTGGGTAATGCAACAGCAAAACAATGAGAAAATACAAAATTAACATAAATGCATTTATGTATACTACTATGAAAACATTGATATTTAAACAGAAAATTTTAACATGATGTTTTAATTAACATCATCTCATCTCTAATGAAGACTACCCGTAAAATAAAGTTAAATATCTGTCTTTACATTGGGAATTCATGGGACTATTTAACAATTTAAAATGAGAACAATGCATTGTCAAATGCATATTGTGACAATAACAACTTTATATTTACAAAATATGTGGAAAAACTTTATCGAAATTAAAGAATTCTTTATTTCTATAACAAACATGAACATCAAATAGACACCATTCGTTGACAAAAATAGAAAAAATCATGGTTAATTCAGTATTTTTCACGTATTGTGTCAACTTTGGTGCTTTTAGATCGGGTTTTCTTTCTGTGTAATTTTAAATTCCTTAGTGAATTTAGAAATTGGTTTCTTTTGACTGAAATTGATTCTTTCCATTGAACTTAGAAATTAGTTTTTATAAGGAGGATAATCTAAATTATAATACAAAAAATATTATGGGATATGTCGACAAAACGATCTATTGTGAATTTTTTTCCTAACTGTTCTTTAAAAGTTTTCTTAGTCTTTTGACAAATATTAAAAAGTTTTATTTCTTTCATTAACCTGCATCGTAAACTAAAAAAAGAATACTCGTACATACAAATCTTAAACTGGCGCCGAACGGAACAATGAAAAACAAAAACATTCTGATCTTGTCAAGAAAAACAAAATTTAACGAAATTGATTAAATTCTCTCAACGGTTAAATCACGATATTTAAATATTATTTTAAATATAAATTTAGGGTAAAGATTTGCTGTCATGTTCCGCACACAAGCTAAAATAATTTTATCTTAAACATCAAATTCAGTTTTTTTTATTTTATTTTTTATTTTGTTTGTTTGAAGTGAACCGGACCGTGCATTATGTTAAATACTTAAATATAATTTTTAGTTTATTTTACTTTTTATTAAACTGTTTATTTTTGATACAAATACGGAGGGTATTTTACATTTTTTAACAGTAACATGTCATTAATGGCCTCTTAAGTCTGGCTACTTGTGATACAAGTTAAAGTCGTTAATCAGCTGTTTAATATTTTTATTTTCTGTCCGTTTCTTTTATTCTCTTTGCCCGCGTTTAAATATTTGTTAAAAAAAAAAGGTTTTAACCGTTAATTTACCATTTTGGCAAACTTTACACGTTTTTAAATAAAATACTTACAAACAAAAATCATTTTGGAAACAAAATTTAATCGTGTGTTTTACTTATTATAGTTTTTTTTTTTTTTTTTTGTCTTATTTTTGTTTATTATTTTTAAACTAAATAATAAAAACTACAACAATAATGAAAACATGTTTTAACAATTTATTTTCCTTTTAACACATTTGACATTTTTTTTTTTTGCTAAATTATAAATTTTATAAGTTCATAAAATAACAGAGATGAATGTCTTTATGTTTCTTTTTATATTTATTTATGTAAAGATTGTTGTAGTTGCAGTTTTTTTTTTTAAATACCTGTCAAAATTTTATCGCTTTAAGCGACAACATAATCAAAATATATTCGTATGTATATATTTTGTTGTTGCTTTTGTCTTTATTTAATATTATTTTTTTTGCCAAAATATGCATATCACCGAGTGGTGAATATGATCAATAGGGTTTCCCTTTAAATGTTAAATTTTAGTCCAATTAATAGTAACTGGTCCACATAAAAATCTATCTTCTATTGCAAGGTTTCTCAAATGGTGATATGCGGATCCCTAGGGTCCGTAGCAACATTCCTGGGGATCCGCGAGAGAGACCGAAAATGTGTATAGAATTATTGTATATGATATATTTTTCGACATATGTATATAATTATGCCCAAGTTGGAATTATGAAAGTTGGGAAAAATCCATTAAAGCTTCGTACAATAATAGCAAAAGCAAAAAAAAACACACACACATACAATTGAAGAACTTTTTATTAAGCCTTGTTTTGCTGTCTTTGGGAATATAACATTATACATTAGTACACAAAAGAAAAAATCATGAGAAATCCTCTCTCAGATAACTGAAAAAATTGATGGCCTGCAGTGTAATGAAACGTCTGATGTTTCTAATTTAAGCCAATTTTTATTTTATTGCAAATTTATTGCGGAAAGTGAAATAAATTAAGAATTATTGTTTACTGAACCTTTGCCTACGACTTCTTAAGGAATTCTAAAGGTTCGCGATCAATTTTTTTGTAGCACATTAATCTCACTGTGTAATCCAGTGACAAGTACTTCGTGCGAAAGCCTTACCTGTTATATTTAAAAGTGCTCTTCAAACTGCTATAGACTAAAGAAACTCACGAAAAAAAATTGAAAATGTAACCCTTTAAAAATGAAGGTTGGTTTGTTCGTATTAGATCTGAATGTTTAAATTTACGTGAGCTGGACCATTTTATAAGCACCTCTATGAATACGTATTTTCTTTTTTTTAATATTATTATCAAAATTTTCGTTTAAATTTAACTTCAAATTGTAATAACTTCAAATTATAATAGAGTCATACTAAAGCCTGGAATATTAATTTAAATAAATGTTATGTTTCTTTTCAGTAGCGGAATATTAAGATTTTACTAACGTTTTTGTCATATTTTCTTTATTCAAACACATAATTTTATATATTTCGGTAATTTTTCAACATATATTGGGTTTTATTGTATCATTTAAAGTATCATTGGAATTTATACTGATACTATTGAAGATTACACGTAATTAACCCTTTAAAAGCAAGAGTGTAAATTTTACGCATTTTGTTTCAAAAGGTTAATTTAGCTATTTTTGAAAATAAGTTACATGGAAATATTTATTATATTTAGATAGATAGATAGATAGATAGATAGAGAGAGAGATAGATAGATCGATAGATAGGTTGATGTGATGCATTTATTGTATCACATCACCACCCAGATACCAGTGTCAGTCCATTGTGAGTTCCTTCAGATATTAATTGATAGAATAAAGAGAAAAGAAAGAAGATTAAAAAAATAGTGTTAAGAGGAAAAAACTAAAAAGAAAAAGTTATTACGGGTTTACCTCTAACGCCCACTGAGCCAACCAATTCCCATCTCGTCTACAAGCTTCCTATTTCGAAAGTCACATAGAGAAATTAACTGCCCAACCATTTCATCCTACGATAGTGTAATCGCGGACAGTAACACACAATACGTTCAATAGATTCGGTCTCATTAACGTCCTCACACATTCTACAAAAATCAGAATTGCCAGCGTCCCATTTAGACTTGATCTTCCATATCATGCAGTGTCCCGTTATGACACCTGTCATGGCCCTTAAACTTTTTCTACTTAAACTCAGAAGAGTACTTACAGTCCACTCTACTCTCCCAAGCCAGATTGGTTCTAGCCGAAATCCATTCATTGATCTTCCTAAAGAAGAAACCCAACGGGGGTTTCACGTTGGTTTCACCCTCCGAAACATCCTTCGCTGAGCCTTACCTAGCCACTTTATCGGCCAATTCATTGCCAGATACATTGCAATGGCCTGGTATCCAGCAGAGTCTCACCACGTAATGTTCCAGCAGTTCCCTCAGTGACCTCTTGCAGGTGGTCACGAGCCTGGATTTTTTTTTACTTAAATATAGAAAAATTTATGAAAAATATATGTTCCTTTAAAACCGCGATAATAATTGAATTAAAGAAATTTTTGAAATTTAATCATTATCTTACACGAATTTATAGTTTCGTGTGATATTTATTTTCTTAACTAAACATTTATTTGACATAAAATATTTCTTGTGCAACTAAAGGGTTAAATGAATACATATATCAATATTATTGACTGAGACCTTTCCAATGACCTTTCCACAATATTCAAACCTTAATAAAATGGTATTTAAAAAAAAAATCTTAAAAAAATTTACTAAAATTTTAATTTCGCGAGAATTATGTATCAAACATCATCTGTCTATCGTATATTGTTGAAGTATTAGAATTTTTGCTACAGTTTATATCTACATATTTATGTGAAATTAGTTTTTCTGCTCATAAAATCTAAATTTATATCACGTTTGTATGTGGAAAATGAAGTAAGACGTGCTTTGTTAGAAAGTTCTCCTAATGTTAAAAAGTTAGTAAAAACAAAGAAATTTTATTAATTTATTGACTTATTTATAACAAAAATTTTAAAATTATAAGACAGCTCACTTGGGTCCTATTAGTCCTGTTGTGTTACCCTGATGGATCATATGAAACTGTTTTTCACATGCCCGAAAATAGGTTCGAATCGAACCAACCCGACGCACGTATAAAAGGTCTGATACGTCTGACATCAATTGCAGAGAGATCAATAACGCAATTTTATTACAATTTTTCATTTCTACTGCACTAAAAATGAAAATGTGCCAAGGGGTCCGCAAAATAAAAAAAAAAATTCTAAAAGTTTCCTCGAAGCATGAAGAGGTGGGAACCCCTGTTCTATTGTATTCTTAAACAAGGTTGAGGAATTATTTCCTCACTGCAGAATTGCAAGCCAGTCCAACAACCTTATCTCGCATTATTTATTACTTAAGTGATAGATTCATTATTGGTATGTCCAAACATACTTTACAAACAGATATGACATTATATAGACCTGAGAATTTTAAGGCTTGTAAATAGATAAGTTTTGATAGTGAAAATATAACTCATATTACAAAAAGGTAAAAATAATTGTTAAACGGGTTATCAAATGTTTTTTTTTTTTCGAAATTTGCAGTTGATCTGACTAGAGCACAAATTAAACGTTCTTTTTTCAATCATTTTAAATTCTTGTAATAAACATTTACATAAGTTTTAAATAGACTATCATTAATTCCCATGAATAGTTATCTGATTTATATGCATATATAATTTTTTGCCCGCTTCACTTTATATAGTATGGCTCATCCTAATGCACATGAACAAATTTTTCAAAAGTTTCTTTTTTTATGCCATTGTATGGAATGTTACGTGTGAGATGTTAAACGGGGTTTTTTATGTTGACCCACCACTTCACAAACAGCAGGTTAGAGGGCAAAACAACAGATCAAAATAAAAAATAAAGAATTATCGTAAGAAATATTAAAAACAGATCAACAATATTAGATTTAATTTTATTTAAGAGCAGAACGAACAAAACTTTACCTTCATACTTTGGTATTATTTGTAATTTTTATTGGCTTCTAAAATTTGCTTTAATCTTCAGTATAATATTTGAGGAATTTTTAAAAAGACATGCAAAATTTAAATCTAATTTATTAGATAAGCCTTCACTATACTTGTATCTACCTTCATAGTATTATATGGATAGTCTGCCGAAATGAGAATTTTCTCTTTACAATTCTCTTCTCATATGGTCTTAGGGCATCCGAATACACACAGATATCTTGATAAAACCCGCCAGTTTACTGAGAATACTCAGATCTTAAAAAAATCGCACTACCTAAGTCTGCATTTCTCTAGAACTGGACAACTGCGTAAAAAATGTTATATCAATTTCTCTCTCTCTCTCTTTGAATTGACATCTTTATCGATAATCATTATGAAAAATGTTATCACATGTGTGTGTAGTACGTCCTATTATATGAGAGGACGTGAGAAAAATACAATTGATTTGCTATTAAATATCATATAAGCCCTTAATTAATTACCAAAAAATAAAAGTTAAGAAACCCTGCTAGCGGTACGTGTATTTCCTTTGCTAAAGCACCTGTTCCTCGTTGTCATTTGAAAAAATCAGCTAGAAATATATGGACATTCGTCCCTGAATCCATTTTCATGATCTATTTGTCAGGTACTAGTCAGTCTTTTAAGTTTTATCTCTTAGTAAGGAAATGCATATATTAAAAATATATTGGGTCTATGCATTAACTCCCGTCGGTTTAAAAAAAAAAAACAAGTTAAGAAGATATAGTCGGTCAAATACGACTTTATGATACCCCACACCACTGAGTATGTCCATCAAAATTCGTGGACGGATCATGTGCACTATTGTGGATCGATACTTTTACTAAATGTACCCCACAACATTGAGTATATCCATCAAAATTCGTGAAGGGGTCTTATATTAGACATGTGGTCAATTGTGAACCAATACTTTTACCAAATGTAAAATAAAATACACGAATACAGGAAATACGTTAATATTAACATTTATATGAATTTATGCACTTTAGGGTGATTCCAGAAAGTGGGCTTATATGGGAGCTATGATAAATTATGAAGCGATCTTCATAAAATTTGTCACTGTGATTTCTGCTTATATAAAACTTATTTTTGTCGAATATAAACTTGATACTTATATGAGTATGTGATTTATGCACATTAAAGTGATTTTCGGAAGAGGATTTTATATGAAAGTTATGGCCAATTATGAACCGATTTTCATGAAATTTGGCACAAAGATTGATACTTATACAAAATTTTCTTAAACCGAATTTCATTAAAACATTGCTATATTTAAGGCATTTATGATCGTTAAACCCCTATTCCGGGACATTTTTATGAGGGCTAGGTGAAATAATGGACCGGTTATAATCAGCTTCAATAGGCTTTGTCCTTGTGCCACGAAAGTCCTACGTGCCAAATTTCATTGAATAATCTTCAAAATCTACATGGACAGGTACCTAGCCAGACGGAAGGACGGACATCGTTAGATCGACTCAAAAAGTCCAGAAACTAAAAATTTTTTCCAGTTTATGGATTCCGTCCTAAAACTATCTCTGACCAGAAACGATTAAAGCTAATTTTTGATACACTCTTCTGAAGTAAAGTGAATTTAAGCTAGAGCATATATATATATATATATATATATATAAATTTTATTTATCAACAAAAACAATAATGAAATAAAACAGTTAAAGAATAATTTATTCTAACTGTTCACAACACTGACAATAGAAATGAGAGAGAAACTGAGAAGTTTAATAGTTAATGTAGACTGCAACAAAACAGCTTTTTGAATACTATTTTCTTAATAAAGACTTTAAAAGCTAAATTGTGTATTAACTAGTTTGTGCTTTAAATATAAAGTAAAGCCGTGTTGTTTGTTTTTTAAATGTTGTTAAGTACTTATACATATACCGAATATTCTTTGGTAAAAGATTATTTTTTTAATGCTGACTAATTCAACAAAAATCAAGTGTAAAAAAAAAAAGAAAAAACACCCATCAATACTAAAACAAAGCAAATTTTCTCACATTAATATATTGACTCGCCTGAAAACAACAAAAAGTTACACCATTCTCAGTAAAGGTGTAGGGTATAGAAATTTGAATTTTAACCCCAGCGTGGTTCTTTTGACTAGATTTACCATGTATTTATTTAATGTTTTTATTTATTTATTTTTTTTTTTTTTTCTTTTCACTAACAATTTTTTTTTTCTCTTAACAAATTTACATTATGCCCACACCCATGGGTCAGTTTGTATCGGTAGATGAAGTATTTTGTTAATGTTTTGTTTAATATAACCATTGTTTTTATTGTTTTAAATTTTTTTCCTGTTATATGGATTTTGGCAAAATATACAATAAAAACGCAAGTGATCATTGTTATTACCATTATTGTTATTTGTACTCGTATGTTAAAAATATGTTTATTATTACAATGTAACAAACAGCCTCTATTCTTTAGCCACTTTGTAAAATGCGAGTACAGCTGATTGTGGTGCATAAATGAATGAGGGAATGAATTAAGATTTTTTTGTTGTCTTTAGTACTGATGCATGTTCATTTCTTATACAGAAGTTTAGAAATATACATTAAAATTTGCCGGCAAAATAATATACATGAAACCAGTGTTTTCAACTATTTGTAACCAAAACTCGCAGGAAAAAATCAAAAAAGCACTAAACAGCGCTAAATTGAACCAAAATTAAAGGATTCCTTAAATTAAAATCTGATTTTTATTAAGAGTAACAACTTTAATATTAAAAGGTTCATATTTGTTATTTTTTAAATATTTTAACTTCAGCATAAACAGTGAATTATATTTTGAATCAAATTTTAAATTGATGTTTTTATTACAGATGTAAGCGGTAAAATTTTATGTATAATTAATATTACGGATTCATAACAGCTTTTTTCCAAGAATATAAATTCATAAAACTATGATCTTCGTTTAGATTTGGTGCAAAATCTTTGATTTAATCAATCCAATTTTTTTCCAAACAAGAATCAGGAAAATTGCTAGTAAATCCTTTATTAGATGGGATTGGGAAAACGGATAGACATCTCAAATAAACACTTTAAACAAAATCATTCTGAATTTATACTTTGGCATTTTGAAATGAAATAAAAAAAAATCGTTTTAGTTTTTGGTGAACACTCGACATTTAATAAAAATAATAATAATAATAATAATAATAATAATAATGTTCTGTGGTAGAAAATATTTTTTCTCTGTTAAGAAAAATTCTTATTTCCAAGCACCCGAAAACTTTTTATTTTAGTTTTCAATCATTAGAAATATCTTAACAGTTTAAAATATTTGTTCATTTGTTCAAATAAATATGTGAGGGATTATTATTTTCTATTTCTTTAATCGACATATCTCTAAAGTAAAACGCTCCAATTTAGCGCCTTTTTCAAAAAAAACCCTAACAGAAAAAAATACGACTTTGTTAAAAAGCGCTAAATCTAGAGCTAAAAGCACTGAATTGGCAACGCTGCATGGAACATGTTGCATCTACGCAAACTTATACTAGGTAGTAGTGTGCTGCTTACTTTGGCCATATAAAATACATAAAAATATAAACTTTCCCATGTGAGCAATCCCACGCGAAACAAGTGGAGCTTATATTTATTTTTTGGCTTTAGCTTTTTTTAAGATGTTGAATCTTTTTATATTAAATAAATACATACTCATAAAAATATGAATATAATATAATATTTATTGATTTAAATATTGAAAAGGAGTTTTTAGTTTTCAAAAAGTCATCATAATTTAGAGGATAATTTGTAACTGGAGGTGGATGGTTAAACATGTTTTAAAATGGAAAGAGTTGTACATAGAATACAACTAGAAGTTTATGCGAGAGGCACTTCGAACTAAATTTTCTAAAAAAATACTCATTTTTCTCAAAATACAAAAACAAAATATATGTGACTATATGTATTTTGTTGTTGCATGAATTATTTTTTTATACAATTGAATCAGATTTTTTTCTCTCACACAAATATCTATTTATTAATCTATGGAGATTTAAATTAATGCAGCTTTATATTAATAATAAAATTCTAAATGTCTATAGCAATAATTTCAAAAACAATTGCATATTTCTATACCTTTATACCTTTAATCTATAATTTATTACCTTCTTCTTTAAATTAACTCTGCTTAACAGCCCATCTACACGTATCATAATATGTAAGATTTTTCTGTCAGAGAGTGTCAAATTCACTCTCTGAGAGATTTATCTCACTTGCATTATGAAACTATTGTGATGAGATTTCTCTCCGCAACTATCTTATAAGATAAACTGTCAAAAAAGTTTGTGTATTCATGTGTATTTTAAAAATTACTACAAAAAAACTTTTTTGTAAGATTGTTTCCTTTAATGATTGTTTTAGATTTTTGAAAACATTTTTATAAAAATTGTGCTAAAAAGGTGCGAATTTTTTAAATAAAAAGGACTTGTTTAGTGATTGAAAATATAGGATTTAGAATAAGTTTACCCCTAATTTAAGATTTAACATATAATAAACAAAATGGTTACTCTATTCTGCCGGCGTTATCTCACATATTATATCAGCGTTAATCTCAACTGTAGACCTGGGGTAAAGGCAGCATTTCAAATCATTGTTAAATTTATGGTCAGTGTTGCCAGTTTAGCCTTTTTAAGGCTAAATCCAGACTTTTATTTTGCTTCTAGCTTTTTTTATAGCCTTTTTTGACTTTTAAAATTTCCTTAAAATGACTAAAACAATAGTATTTCAACAACGAAGAAAATAATTTCTTATTTAATATTACTGATTTTATATTTATAGAATCATCCACTTAAAACATTTTTGTGTTTTTATTCGCACAAAAAATTCGATATTATTTGTATGTATATAAAAAAAATTTTACCTGCGGCACTTCATTCTCCAAATAAAAGTGCTTTAACTAATTTTGTGCAGTTACTAAATCGATAATTAAAACTATTTTTAAATATACTTCATCAACAATAGAAACTATTTGTGAAAATGATTCAAAAAAGATCTAATTAATAAGAAAAATCACACAAAAATTGACGAACAATCACTTCAAAACATTGGGTAATTTTTCATATTAAACGTAACCCTAATTTGTATGGGAATTTTTTGGGCGTTTTTTCATTGTCATTTTGCTGGTTGTTATTTATAAATTTATTACAATTTCTTTAGAAAAAATTCAAAAACTAATGACAACGAAAAAAAGTAAGTTTCTAAATAAAAAAAAGCTTTTTTCTGCTCTTATTTTTGAAGCATTTAGCCTTCTTTGACCTTTTTGAAAATTAAATTTAGTCTCTTTTTTCTCATATCCTGGCAACACTGTTTACGGTTGATATACCAGTGAATATTTCAAGAATGTGATGTCAATATTTTACCCAAATACTTTTAGAATTGAAAATGTAAAAGAGAATCTGGAAGACAAGCAGACAGCCCATTCATCTATTCATTGCATGTTTAAATTTAACTTTAAATAGAAAAAAGTATTTGTTTTACTTCTATTGTTATTTCTTTTTGTTGTTGGGTAATGTAATTCAATACAATCTAATCGTTAAATTGTCTATTATTAAATAAATATGTATGTATTTTGGCTAACAAAGGGTGCTACAGTAAGTGAAATTAAAATTTTAAAATATTAGCCTTTTCTGTTTTTATATTTGGGCATATCAGGTCAACAACAAAATCTGATGGATCTGGTGTCAAGTTATCTTATTAGAATTTTTATAAAAATTGGTTCGTTTATTTCAAACTGGTCTGCCTAGGAGAGTTAAAAGTTTTGAATGAGGACTCCAGAGGCCTAATAGTGTATTTATTCTTTACCCTCTAAATAACAATTTTCTTATGGATTTCATATGTGCTAATTTTGTAATTATACGAAAGATGAAGGATCTAAATAGAAAACAAATCAATTTCAGATCAACCACATGCTAAGAATTATGGTGGATCGTACAACATTAACATTAGATAGACTTTAGTAGTACGGACATTTGAATGTCCAAAGAAACGGTTTCTTTGACGGTGTTGCCAGTTTATCTGATCTTCGGCAGTATTTAGTTTTTAACTCTAAATGTAGCCATTTTTATTTAGCTTTTAGCTTCAAAATTTTCATTTTAACTTTTATTATTTTTCTTAGCCTTTTTTGATTTTTAAAATTGCCTTAAAAAGGCTAAAATGAAACGAACAACAAAGAAAATAATTTCTTAGTTGCTATTATATTTAACAAAAATTTTTGTATGCGACAACTAATTTTATGGACTACCTAAATCCATTATTATAATTATTCTTTTAATATAATTCATTAGCAATAGAAACTATTTTTGAATATAAATATAAATTCTTATAACAGTGAAAAAACACCCAAAAAGGAATTATAGCTCGAATATTACAAAAAATCACTTCAAATCATTTCTCATAAGAAATATAACCCAAATTTGTACCGGCATTTTTTTTTTTTTTTTTTTTTTTTTTGATTTTTTATTAGTACATTTTGCCAGTAACCGTCCTAAATTTTATTTATAAATTTACTACAAATGGGAACGGGAAAAATAAGTTTTTAAATTAAAAACAAAATTTATATTTTGGGTCATTTAGCCTTTTCCGACCTTTTTTAAAGTTCAGTTTAGCCTCTTTTTTCTCATCTCCTGGCAGCACTGATCTTCTTTTGAATCTCCTTGGGATTTTGGTTACCGAGAGATATTTGTAATGTATTTTTGTGAATAATTTTTTTAAAACTACTTTAAAATAAATATTGAATTTCACACACCAACTTCTTAATATTTTACTCATAAAAGGAACAAAAGCATGAAAATTTCATATATTTTGCAAAAAAAATATAACGAAGTTTTATTTTCCACAATGCACATTAGGCTGAATTATTGGGGCAAGAAGTCCATTTCTCAAGTGTGTTTTTTTAGAAAAATAAAAATAAAATTTTGTAGCCAACAAATTAAATGATACAATAACCAGATATAAAAATTTTAAAATTGCAAGTTTCTATTCTCTTTTATTTTCAAAATTTTTGTGCTGAAATTAGGAAATATAAAAGTTGTTGTAAACAGGGTTGTCAGATTTTTTTTGAGCCTCTGTCGACAAATTGCTAATCAAAAATCACCAAATTTAAATTTTATGTGCTTTTTTAAAGAAAAAATAAAAAAGTGAACAAAAAATTTTTAGTGTCATATAATTTTTAGTAATTCAAATTTCATATAATTGAATAGAAAATTAAAGTATAATTTAAAATGCATTTTTCTGACATACATACATACATACATACATACATACATATATCTCCATTTTAGAGTAACAACTTTAAAATTTTATTGACATTTATTAAAAAAATAATAACTCTAAAATTGTATAACAACATTTGTTCTCTTATACTATGTTTTCATTGAGTTGAAAGTAATCATCTTTGAGTAAAACACCTAAAAGTATTTTCACTTTCTTGACTTGTTTTTGCATTGTAGAATTTTCGAATGAAATCCTGACATTTCTCAATCTAAGTCGAAGTTGAATTTATAAATTAAGACCCTTCCTTTTGTTAGATAGACAAATACTGAAAATAGTCGATTGCTAGTAAGAATACGTAAAAGTATTTCTCCACAAATACTTATTTTATGAAATTTTTAAAATTAGCCAAATAAATCGTCATCACTTTATAAATCGCCATGTCGCCAAACGGAAAATTTAGCCGCTAAAAACAATTAAAAAGCACAACGTTTGGCTAAAAATCGCCACATCTGGTAGCCCTGGTTGTAAATCAGTATATTTAATGTTTATAGATTAGTACGTTATACGTATTCACATAATGTTATATATGAGGTTATAGGTCAAGATACGTACTATCATGTGATACCAATCTGTCCCTTCTTTAAATATTTAAAATTTAAACTGCTTATAAATTTAAATTTCCTTTTATTAAAAATTTGTGAAAATTATTTAAATACTTAATAAATTGTTTAAATAGATTTACAAGCACTGGTGAAGCTATATAATATTTCTGGTTTGGGCAAAAATTGTAATATAAATTACCATAAAATTCCAATAAATATTCTTCCTATATATTGCAAGCGTTTATACCATCCCAAGTATATGCTGGATAAAATGTTCAGAGCCGAGCTTCATATATGAACGTTAAAATGATTTTCGGAAGTGGGTCTTATTTAGGATCAGTCAATTTTGAACTGTTCTTCGTAAAATTAAGCATACTGATTTATATTAATTTAAAGATATTTTTTTATTAACAAATTGAATTAAAATAGTGATTTATGTACGCTGAAACTCTATTCTGAGAGGATATTTATACGGTTTAAAATGGAACCACTTTCAACAGTTGCAATAGGCCTCTAGCTCATAAATGATATTCGCACAAATTGATTGAATTTGATTGAATTATCTGCAAATTTGTGATCTGTAGTTAGACTGAAAGAATTAAGTGGATGGACAGTAGGACGGACATGGTAAAATCGACTCAAAATTATATTCTAAGTCGAATGGTACATTTAGGGGATGGGAGTTGGAAGACTCATTCAGTAATACTCCAATCACAACCAATGATGGTATAGCGTATATAAATTAATCAACGTAAAGTAAAATTTTCTTTTATGAATAGAAAGGATTTCACAAAAAGTAGGCGTGGCAATGGAGGTAGCGATTTTAAATTTTGTTGATAAACTTTTAATCACTGTTTAGGGCATTCGTATAAAATTTTAGAACTCTCAGTGCTTTCTGTGGTTTTTTGCCTCACAAACCAATTATTGTGCAATATAATGAAATAAACTCACCGCCGGTGGTGCTAGGAGGTGAGAAAAAAAGAAGCTAAATTGGACTTTAAAAAAAGTCTTAGCCTTTTATGACTTTTTTTAAATGCCCCAAAAAATAAAGCCAGAAAAAAGCTAATATATTTTTTATTTAAAAAGTCGATATATCTTCTATTATGCCCCACTGTGCACTGAGTTTATTTTTAGAAAAAAACAAATATCATCAATATTCTTTCCTTATGCTTACAGATTTAGATTTGCTTATGAAATACCAGATTAGACTTTCACAAAAAAATAAAAAAAAAAAAATATTTGGTGAACGATCTACCAGCGATCGTAGATTTTTGTTATTTTTGCCCTAGGTCCTCTAGATCCTTATAAATTGAACTTTTTGTTGAAAGAAATAAATGATCACATATTTATATCATTTTTGTAAGATTCATATAAAAAAAAAAACGATCTCTGGTGAGAAAAATAACTGATCACAGATTTTCCTTCTTTTCGATCTGTCGCCTCTAGTTTTCTTATAAAATGCACTTTAATATAATATAAGTGATTACAGTTTTTCATCCCTTTTGCTCTTGTATCTCAAGTTTCATAAAAACGATCTTTAGTGAAAAATATATAAAATTACAATTTTCGTTATTCTCAATTTAGCGCCTTTAGTACATAAAAGCGATCTAAATGTTATAGTTTAAAATTTCTTGTAATAAATATACATATAAAAAATCTTGAAATAAACATTACATTTTAAAAACCCCTATTTTATCGTAGCACAAAGAAAATAACTCTTTGTTTAGATTCAATTCCGATTATTGTCCTACTGAGTGGAGTATTACGAGTACATTGTATGAAATCGAAAACTTCCATCTTTTAAGACAACAGCAGAAAAAAAGTGAAATAACAACAACAATCTTAAAACAAAATGAAATTTGAGTGGCATCCGTTTAGGTTTTTCTAATTCTAATAACAGCTACAGCAACAACCCAAAGATCGTTTTCAATTTCATTTACAGTTAGTTGTTGTTTTATTTTATAAGTGGTAATTGCTGAGTCACGTTTTACCGCTCTAAGACGGTTAACAGAAAATGAAAAAAAAAAATAAAAATAAATAAATAAAAAACGATATTCAAAGGTAAAGTAAATCAGCCAAGGGAATCATCTAAAATTTTGCTGGATTTTGTTAACTTTTTCTTGCTACTTAAAACATCTTTTGGCGTAGTATTGTTAAGATTTTGCTGCAAAGTTTGTTTCATTTGGGTATAGAAAAAATCTTAAACAAAAGAAGTTTAAATGAAAATTTGTTTTTCTGTTATATCATTTTCAATTGCAAAGCAATTTCATTTTCTTTTATATGATAATAATTCTTGAATATTGTCATTTTTTGAAACCTTAACTTGGAATTGTTGAGGTAAAATAGTATAGTGATTTGATTTGCCAAATTGAGGCCTTAAAAAACATACATAATGAAATATCGTTGCGATCTTTACAAATGATCTTTAGCAGCATTAGCATTCATTTTGTAGAAATGCCTTTTGATCTTCAATAATATTGGCGAAACTTATTAATAAAATAGAGAAATTAGAAACCTGGGAAAGATTGATAATATTAACATTTACTAGAATAGGGCATATAAATTTCGTTTCAATCCCCATTTATTATATATTTTAATTCTTATTTAGGTATCTAATATATATATATGAATCCTTTTTCGACAGAAGCTGTATTAAAACTACCTTTCCTCTTTGATCCACTGCAAAATACATACTTTAAGATCATATTTTTTTTTTCTCTTATTAATTTAAACTAAACTCTTATTTGTTATAATTTTTGTCTTTACTGCTGGATACGTTTATTTGGCATGATTTTATGCCTGGAAGTTGTGCACGTTTTTCTAAGTTTACTTTTTGTTTTAGCCTTATTTCAAGCTACCATATCGTGGCTATTATGTCGTTTCAAAATTTTTTTCTTCTTATATATATTTTAGCTTTAATAAAGCTTATTTTATTTGTAACATTTTTTATGTTAAAAAATCATTTAATTTTTTTAACTTTTTATTCCATATTACGTGATTTTGGGGATTTTAAATTTCATCTTCCACATGTATCGTGTCCTATAAATATTTTGTTGGTTTATTGTATTTATTTTAATGATTCGATATGTCATTTACTTATCGCTGAAATATTTTAAAGTTTATTAATAAAATATTTTAGTAAAGTTTATTTTTCTTTATTCAATTAGAGGATTTTAAATGTCGTGTGACCATTAAAATATTAAATTTATAACAATTGTAGTAAAAAGTTGACCCAATTATAAAATACTATTTTATGTTTACAAAATTTTGGTAAAAATATATTTGATTATTCAAATCATTAGATCAATATTATGACATAAAAATAATAAGGCATTGAATATGATTATGACCATCAAGATCTTTTTTTAGTATGATACCTTAATATCTTTTATATAACAAAAGTTATGGCGTTTTAAATAAATATGTTAATCACTCAAAGCTATAGAGTTGCCACAGTTTTCAAAATAAAAATGAGAAAAATTCATTTTACATGCTTCTGTATTATCCTCTACACATGCACCAAATTTTATCTAAATCGGTAACCAAGGGTCAAAATTTTTTAAATTTAAAATGAAATTACTCTATTACAATGCAATTTTTAAATATTTTACCCATAAAAGGAACAAAATTAAGCAAAAAAAAAAATATATATATAGAACTTTTATGGTTTATGGACTAAAGGTTTGTCAAAAAAAAAAAATAAAATATTTTTTTCATAACTCTTGAAATTACGAATTTTTTCATGTTCATTTCGAGACATGTAATACGAGGGCGGATCAATAAGTCCGTGACTTTTTGAACTTCCCTCGTAGTTACATGAAATGCAACACTATTCCCATCAAGTACCACCTGTTAATAGACTACTGTCAATAGGATTTTTGGAGGTCCTTAAAATAGGCATTTGTTTGATAAATAATTTCATCGTTGGAGCTGAATCTCTTTCCACCGAGCCATTTCTTTAGGTTAGGAAAGAGGAAGTAGTCACTAGAGGCTAAATCCAGAGAATATGGCGGATGAGGTACCAATTCTTAGCCCAATTCATAGAGTTTTGCCATTGAGACTGCACGCGTGTGCACCAATGCATTATCTTGCTGAAAAAGAACTTTTTTCTTAGCCATATGGGGTCGTTTTCTTTTCAAATCCTCATTAAATCGGTCTAATAAATTGGCATAATATTCGCTGTTTATTGTTTTCCCCTTTTGAGGGTAAACTGTTGCCATCATCTATTGGCCGACAAACTTACTTTCGCCTTCTTCGTTGCAGGTTCACCCGAAGAATCCCATTGTTTAGACTTCCGCTTGGTCTCTGGAGTACAGTAATGGATCCATGTTTCATGCACAGTTACAAAACGCCGCAAAAACTCATTCGGATTGCGGTTAAACAACTCCAAACAATCCTTTGAAGTTGTCACACGTTTACGTTTATGACAAATTGAGAGCAAACGCGGCACCCATTCTGCAGACAACTTTCTTAAACCCAGCTGATCATTTTAAATCGAAACCATAATGCCATATGAAATGCCTATGACATCAACAATCTCATGCACTTTTACTCTTCGGCCGGCCAACACCATATTGTGGACTTTTTTGACATTTTCGGGTGTACTGACCTCAATTGGTCGTCCAGAACGTTCAGCGTTATTTGTACTTGTGCGACCACAACGAAAGTCAGTAAACCACTTTTTTACCATTGAAATCGATGGTACAGAGTCCCCATAGTATTTATCGAGCTTTTCCTTCGTTTGATTGACGGTTTTTTTTCGCAAAAAATAATGTTTAATGAGCACTCGAAATTCACTTTTTCAATTTTTAAAAAAATACGCGAGATTGTATGTTTTGAACAGCTGTTAAACGCAAATCAAATGACGAAATTTGCTTAAAATTTGACAGTAGTCTATTAACAGGTGGTACTTGATGGGAATAATGTTGCATTTCATACAACTACGAGGAAAGTTCGAAAAGTCACGGACTTATTTAACCGCCCTCGTATGTTCTAGATCCGTGACTTTCAATATGAAAATCAATTTTAAAAATTTTTTAAATATTTTTTATATATTCAGCTCATTAATACGCATCGTTTCAGGGGTTTTTCTAAATTTTTTTTCTACGGAACACTCTAATATACTTTTATAAAATATCAACCTTTTAGATCAACGATTATCAAACAGTGGTCCGCAACCCACAAGCGGTCCGTACGGACGTTGGTGGGGGGATCACGAAGACCTTTTGGTTGAACATAAAATTTAATATATTTTTTTATTGGTATTTAAAAAATATTCATATGTTGTAATCACATGATAATTTTCGAGTTCTCTAAATTTTTGAGGTTTATTTTATGTGCTTGAATCCTGTTAATTTTCATCAAAAATTTTAATATCAAAGACACTACCAAATCATAATAATCTTTCATCAAATATTCTTCTCAAGAACTTAATTAGAATTTATTTTCAAATATTTTTTATCTCAAAAAAAAAATATTTTAAATAAAATGTTTTCAATAATGTCCAGTGTATGACAATAATTTAAAAAAAATTGGAGAACCAAAGCTTTCTCAAATTGACTAATTCATTTGTTACTAAATTATTTCAAGTCTGATTCTCAAATATATGTCAAAATTTTGTGGACTCAACTAAAAAAATATTTAAAGCTGATATTTCTTAACGAAGCTTCAGTAAATCTTGAACGAAATAGATTTTCCTAAATTTAGCCTAATTTAGAAATATCATCTAAAAAAGAATATATAATTTTAAATATTTATCTTTTGAGTATAAATTTCTTTTTAGGTTTAAGAATTATTTATTATTAAATTTGAATACAAACTTGAAACTCAAATTATTAGTTAGAAGACACTTTGTGACACATTAAAATTATCATAAAATATCTGGGATGCAGCTAATTTGTTATCTCAAAATTGAGGTGGGTCATTCTCAAGTTGCAACATTAAAAGTGGATCGCGAAGCAAGAGCTTGTGAGAACCTGTGTTTTAGATTGTCTTAATATTTAATTATCTGCATTCGAATTTCCCGCCACTTAATAGCAGCCTATTTTTACTCATAAAGTCATAAAAATTAACCTATTACCTAGTACTTATTGTTAATTCTTTTTCTTAATAATGTTAAACTCCAACAAGAAAATAAAAGACTGTAACTAATGTAACTGTAACTCCTCCTAAGTATTTCTTTTTTCTAATTTATTTTTTAACAACTTTACATCATCACAACTTTGATTTTAATTCAAACAAATACCAACTAATACTAAAAGCAACAACATACATACATACACCTTAACATGATGTTCGAACATGTTCATTCATTGATTCCAGCGCAATAGTATTAACCACATCCATACTTATACAAGTTTAAAACAGCTAATAAATTTCAAATTTACTGGCGGGCGTATGTGTGACATAAAATTTAATTATAGTCTTAAAAGGAAATAACTTCTTCGGTTAAATTGTGTTAAGACAAATAGTTATTATGTAAGGTTGTGATTTTATTTTAGTTTTATATGAAAATATAGTGAATTATATTTTATATAACTTAAATAAGTTAACTTATTCGAAGGTATCTTTAAAAGATTTTATTTGATAGTCCTAATCAAAATTACAAAATAATTTCCATGTTCTAATATTTTAAAATTTTAAGACTTTATAAACCATTTAAATATTCAAACCATTTTAAGTATATTTGAAACTAAGAAACAAAAAGTTAAAATCAAAAAATATAATAGTTTTTTAAAGCCTTTTTATATCAATATTAGTAAATATAAAAGAAACATAAATCTGTTCAAATAAATGACTTTTAGCGAACGCTATCAAAGTTATAGAAGTTTAAAATAAAAATTAAAAAAATTAACAAGATTATATTTGAAGCCCGATTTTGAAAATTAATACACGTACACAATCTCCACACAGTGGTTCTAAAACGTTTTTTTTTTTTTTGGGAAATAATTCTGTAACTTGTGAACCTTTCGAGATATCTCAACTAAATTTCATATGGCCAGAAGTAAGGTATTTCTGAGTTGATTTGGAGAAGTATAGATTCCTAGCGGTTTACGGGAGTAGTAGATGGCCCTTCAAAGTTGACCATCTCGGGTTTGTCATTTTTTTTAATCGCTAAAAATTTATTTATGATATGACAGAAAAAAAATTTAGTACATAGATAATCCTTGTAAATCTCTAAAAAAATTATGATTACATGTGTAGATTATCTCTTTTAGTTTAAGAAATATTCAGGTCGAAATAAATTTTTCTCTCATTTTTTAACTTCGTTTTTTAGTTTTCTTTTTTTTTCACTTGGCGGGCTTAATATTGACTCTAAATTTTTTTAAATATTCGCTGCAAGAATCACATAAATATATGAGTCCGATAAAAGTGTAATTTTTTTTTTTTTTCAAAAAGCTGATAATATTTATTCTGTTATAAAATTTGTTTTTTAAACGTTTTCAAAAGAAATCTTAACGCAAATGCGCCTAAAGTGAATTCGGACGAGTTTGATACAAAGGTCTCCCCACAAGCCCAATTCAAATTGTTTCAATCTTGAATTTTTTTTTTTTTTTTTTAATTCTCAAATTTCAAAGCTGGGATCACCGTAAAATTAATTCAGTTAAATACCTCCAAACACCCAAAGAGTATTTTCTGAAACACACATCTTATAACGACAGAGTGACGATTGCAATGAAAGAAGTAAATTTTTGAAACATTTTTTTCCCGGATTGAGATTTTGAGTATTTAAGTACAAAAAAGTGGGAAGTCATATAATTCTTTAATTTTTGGATAAGAATAATTCCATTTTAAATTTAAAATATGTTGACCCTTGCATGTAAAATGAATTTGCATGTAAAATGAATTTTTCTCATTTTTATTTTCAGAACTGTGGCAACTTTATAGTTTTGAAGGTGATTAACATATTTATTTAAATGGCCATAACTTTTGTTATATAAAAGATATCAAAATAATTTTTTTGCAGTGGATTTGTCAAAGCTTATAATTTATTAACATAATTTTTTATTAACATAATTTTTTGTAAGAATTTTCTTTAGTGACGTGTATCTAAAAATTTAATTTTTATATATTTTTTTGGTAGGAATCTTTTTCGGTATACTTGCTACAGAGAAAATTTCAGAGAGGTCAAAATTTTTAAATTAAAATAGAATTACTCGTAAGTTTATTTATATTGTGTCAAAATATTTCAATTTAAATATTAATATTATTTTTAAAAAAAAAAGCACTTCAAAAAATACTTTTCTGTTTTTCGGGTCATGGTCTGAGGAAATTTGACCGAATAACAAATAAAAGTAGTACAATATAGTTAATGTCACTAAAGACAATCAAGTAAGCATAGATTTGCTTTTGGTTTTTACAAAATTGTAGAGATCTTTTAAACATTTTTAAGTCATATTACATAACGGATAAGAAATTACAATTACATAGTGGGATTAAAAATTATAAATTAAAAAAAATTTCAAATTTAAGTCGTATATCAAAAAATTCACTTACATATAAAACCTTAAAAGATCTTTACAATACAAGTTAAAAAAGTATAGATATTTCTTTATATTAACAAAAATAATACTCTTCAAAATTCTGTTTTAAAAACTATCGAGTTTAAAACAAGGTATTATTTAGTTGTAATAAATTCGCTAATCAATTTGTATAAATTCTCCATAAAAATTTATTAAAGTGATTTTAATTGATAAAAAGATGCAAATGTAATTCATAGTACCTAAAAAATAATGGGGGTACTCATTTAAACGCTTAAGTTTCCTATTTGTTCAATAGTGCAAACTTGCACATATTGCACAGATTGGGATTTGATGGATTTACATCAAATTTCATAAAAAGGTGTATACAATTTAAAGTTTAGAAACAGGGCCCACAGCCCTTTAGGAACGGAGCTACTGGATTTGGTTCTTATATAATTTCAGATATTTTTACATCTTCTTAAATCCCTTGTATAGTTTTCAAATTATGTGAAATTTCTTACTATCTCAATTTTGCAAAACCTTGCCCCATTTTTTTAAATATATAGCCCAATATTATTATACGATTTTATAAATTTTTCCTGTCATTTAAAGAACAAAATTATCTATCGATTAAAGTCGATATCTTTTCCGAGTTGAAAATAAACGATTTTGAAATTGAACATTTTAAAAATTATGATTTTTATATTTTTTTGGCTGAAAAAGTGTCTATACTCTTTTTTTTTTATCTTTTACTGTACAGACATTGGTTTAGGCTGAAGAAAATTGTACAGTTTAAAAAAGTTTTTTTTTTTTTTTTTTTTTTTTTTGTATGAGCTAATTATTGCAACAAAATTTGATGTTCATGCATAATATTCATTGTGACGTTCATATCGTTCAATTCGGGCCAAAATTATTTGTCATTGATCTCGTCCGATCCAGCATTCATTTGACAGACAGTTCGCAGATTTTTTACTGAAAGGAACGCCAAGAAACGTTGAGCCCCGAACCTCATTTTTTTGACATTCATGCAGAATATTCATTGTGACGTTCATATTGTTCAATTCGGGCCAAAATTATTTGTCATTGATCACGACCGATCCAGCATTCATTTGACAGACAGTTGGCTGATTTTTTACTGAAAGAAGCGTCAAGAAACGTTGAACGTTCGTTTTTATTACATCTCGATTTAGTTGTTTCAAATATTTAAAACTTTTATTTCGATTCTTCTCGAACTCCTAAAATGTTTGTACGGACCCCTATTAGAGAACCGTTAAAATATAGACTATATTAAAGCAATAATAATCTTAACTCTAGATTATTTTAATATAATTCCAAAAAATTTCGACCCAGATCGGATTTAGACCATCAAAGATTTTAGAGAAATTCAGTACTTGTAATATATTCCTCTATGTGCTGCATATTAAACTGCACCATATCGCTAACGGTTCATATTTTATGATCCTCTAAATTTGGAAACCTCGAGCTTTTTTATCAAACATTATTAAAATTTTAGCTTGAATAAATTTTGTGTGCATTATCAGATTTCAACAAACTTGATATCTTTGGAAAGGTCATAACAACTAAAAAATGAAAAAATATCCTTTATCCTTGGATATCCTAAAAAGGGTCTTTTATTTTCATTATTATTCAACATGATATTTACAATAAATTTAGTGTTATAGAGTTAAAATTTCAAAATGGGATTTCAATGCGATCAAAAGTTACAGTAATTTTTCTTTATTAACTAACACATTTTCTATTAGATAGTAAATTATTTTTAGGCATACTGATGTTCTTATACAAATTTTAATATAACAGATCATTATTTACATTTAACTCAATTTACATAATCTGCCAAATTATTTGTGAGGATTTTATAGATTATTTACTCATGGGGTTACAAAGGCAAAATCTACTGCAATTGATCATGATCGGTCCATTATTTGACGTATACCTCATATGTCGTATTTACATAAATTCAGTCCACGTAAGATTTGTACAAGTACAGATCTTTGTACCAAATTATATAAAAATCGCTTCTTAATTGATTTTTTTTAATTTTGAAATTTTTGCTCTATAACACTAATTTGATTGTAAACATCATGACCAAAAATAATTTATCCTAGGATAAAGAATATTTTTTTCATTTTAGAGGTCCTTGCGCCATGAAGATGCAACTTCTTTGAATTTATGATAAAGAGAAATATCAGTCATTTCCATTGTTACCACTTTTGTTTTTTAATCGGATAATGCACATGAAAGTTATTTAGAAGAATATAGTCGGTCAAGCCCGACCATATGATACTTCACACCATTGTAAATGTCCATCGAAATTGGTGGAGGGGTCTTATATCAGACATGTGGAAAAATTGTGCAGCGATACTTTTACTAAATACACGATTACAGAATATTATGTTAATACTAACATTTATATGAATTTATGCACTTTAGGGTGGTTTCCGAAAGTGAGCTTATATGGAAGCTGTGGTAAATTTTGAAGCGATCCTTATAAAATTTGTCACTGTGATTTCTATTTAAATAAAACTTATTATTGTCGAATATAAACTTGATACTAATATGAGTATGTAATTTATGCACGTTAAAGTTATTTTCGGAAGAGGGTTTTATATGGGAGCTATGGTAAATTATGGATCGATCTTCATGAAATTTTAAACCAAGATTAATACTTATACAGAATCTCCTTACATCAAATTTCATTGAAATATATATTGCTTATCTAAGGCATTTATGATCGTTAAACCGCTATCCCGTAAGGACATTTGTGTAGGGACTAGGTGAAATAATGGATCGACCGATCATAACCAATTTCAATTGGCTTCGTCCCTGTATCATGAAAGTCCTACGTGCCAAATTTCATTGAATTATATACAAAATTGTGACTTGTACTTTGTGCACAAGGTTTACATGGACAGTCAGGCAGCCGTCCAGCCAGCTAGACGGACGGACGGATAGACGGACATCGTTACATCGACTCAAAAAGTTATTCGGAATCGATTGGTATACTTTAAGGTGGATGTTGGATGATTTTTTCTGTGCGTTACAAACATCAGCACAAGCGCATAATACTCCAACCACCTATGGTTGTGTAGGGTATAAAAACTCCAAGTTATAAAATTTTTAAAACTTTAATTTTGGATCGAAATTTGTTCGAATTACCCCATATATACATTCTATTGTACATTTTTTACCATCGAGTTACTATGCCATAGGCTTGGGGGATAATGATTGCATGTAATTGTAATAGACTATTTTCAATTTCAATTACAAGCAAATGTAATTGCAATTCATTACAATTACAGCAATTGTAATTAAAAATTCTCCATTATATTAATTGCAAATAATAGTATTTAATTACATTTTAAATCTTTTAAAAGTTAAACATACCAAAAATAAAATATAACGTTTTTTATTGGTAAGTCAAAATTTTTCTATTACAATTACATGTAATTGAAATTGAAAATTTTCAATTACACTTAATCTGTAATTGTAATTAAAAATGCCAATTACAAATTACAAAAAGTAATTCTAATTGTGTATGTAATAGATTACTTATCTATAATCGCTAAGCCTAATATGCAAATAAAATTGTTAAACTCTAGAAATTTCCATAGAATTTAAATGTCTTCTCCTTTGTATTTATTTAAATAAAAATTTTCCTATAACAAAATATTTTTGCGTATTTAGACTAAATTGAAACCAAAATGACTTAGTTTTCTTTTTAATAAATAAATTTACAAACTAGAAGATTATTTACTTCAAACCCTATAAAAAATGAATAAATACATTATGTCAGTATTTGATATGCACATATTTTAATCGAATGCAGTGTGTAAAACACACACTATACTGTTATGGACAATGAAATCTTATCAACGAGTAATACAAACTTTACAAGATAAAACACAAGAAAACGGATATAAATTATTCATTATGTAGTGTCTATATTAGACAATTTTTTTTATCAAGATAAACCTCAAAATTAACCCGAATTTATGGCAGGTGGCAACGGTTGAACAAAAATAACAATTGGGTGAATTCATAAACTTTTTTTTTTAAATATGCAGTTTATCAACTATAACAACCAAAAATAATAATTAACTTTTTAACTGAGATTAACTTGTATAGATTCGCACTGATTTTGACGTTTATCTTGATAAAAATTTGTCTAGTATAGACACTATGTTAAAGTCGCGTGAAAATTTAAATTATTTATTGTCTGTTCTAGATGTCTATAGAATAATTTTGAGAGCACAAAATTGCTAATTCTTTTTACAAAACGGATTCAATTAAATTTTAATACCATTAATTTCTTTAATTACAAATTATTCCACATCTTCATTCTTTCAATGCTGTATTAAAATAAAAATATATATTTTATTTATTTTTATAATTTTAATATGATGCACAGTGAACCGTTCAAAGTAAAAAATATTGTCACTTTTACCTTAAGATATTTTTATCAAATATATATATCAATGTTATATACAGTATCGTGCATAAAAAATGCGACGCTTTGTTATATGATCTTTGTTCACAAATATTCTGCTTATAGCGTAACCCGATGTAACAAAACTGATGAGATTTTTATATTTGTGGCCATAGACTTTTGTTTTTGTATAAAATTATTTTTCCAATATTTTTGTATGTAAGGAAAATTATTATACGTTTAGTAAAAGCAGTTGTAAATTTAAGTGAGCAAAGAAAATACAACTCCGAACAAATCAACATGATTTTTTAAAATTTTTATAAAAATTGTTATTTGAAAAGCTTGGAATCGATAGTGCTGTTAAGCATCATGATTTGCTATACTCTCATATAGACTAAGGTACATGACATCTACAGATAATATAAATATTAGCAAATGGTCTTACTTTCTATAAAAATTTTGTTATTTTTATTGATGATGTTTATAACGCGCAGAAAAAAATCATCCAACACCCAACTTAAAGTATACCAATAGACTCAGAATCACTTTTTGAGTTGATCTAACGATGTCCGTCCGTCCGTCTGGCCGGCTGCCCATGTAAACCTTGTGCACAAAGTACAGGTCGCAATTTTGAAGATAATTCAATGAAATTTGGCACGTAGGAGTTTCATGACACAAGAACGAAGCCTACTGAAATTGGTTACAGTCGGTCCATTATTTCACCTAGCCTCCATACAAATGGGCTCCCGGAATAGGGGTTTAACGATCATAAATGCCTTAAATATAACAATATTTTAATGAAATTCGATGTAAGCAAGTAAGCAAGATTGAAACTTAATCTTTGTGCCAAATTTCATGAAGATCGCTCCATAATTGACCTCCTCCGAAAACCACTTGAATGAGTTTCAAAAGTGCTAGATCTGGCACTAAAAGTGCTAAATTGGTAACACTGATAAGAAATAACAAAAATAGATTTTTCTTAAAAAATTTTATGGTTTTGCAGTGTTGCAAAAAAAAAAAAATAAAATAAAAAAAATTTTATTGGATTTTAAATATTTTTGAATATGTTATCCTTGAATGTTATCACTATGGTATTCATTGAAAAATTTTACATTTTTAAGAGTATCTATTTTTTTATTATTTTTATTATTATTTTTTTATTTTTTTTTTATTTTTTTATTATTATTTTTTATTTATATGAAAAAATACCATTTTTTAAATTTTAATCAAATTTCGTAGTCTTTAGAAAAACATTGGATAATAAGATTTCCGTAATTTTTTTTACGATATATATATTAGTCTTAGTTGTTATCCCCATAAAAAAATAGTCGTAAAAAGTAACTTTTTCTATGTAAAAGTCCATAATTTACGATTTTTCTATAAAAACACAATGCAATTTTATTTTAAAAGATTGGAATGCAATAAAATATATATAATATAAAATAAGATATAAAATCTCTTACAATCTTTTTGCTTTTTTCCAAATTTTTCCTTATTTACAATATTCATGTAATCTAACAATGTCGATCTATAGATTGCAAATATCTTTTTAAATACTTTCTTTAAAATTTATTAAAAAAAAATGAAGTATGAAAACACAGATTTGAAGATTTCGTGGTAACTAAAAATATTATTATTTCGAAAAGTCTTGGACGTCAAAAGTAAGAATTTTTCATCTGTTATGTCCTACGCAGAAACTAATTTGAAAATAAAAATAAATATTAAAAAAAATTAATTATTTTCAATAAAATATTAAAAATAATAACAAAAATAATAAATAAATAAAATTTATTTTATATATATGGCAACACTGCTATATGCGATTGCTGTTAGTTATTTTAAAAGCCTTTAGTAATTATTACCTGCACAAATTTTAGAAAATATTAATTAATCCGCTTATGTGGCCATTTCGGAAATTTATTTTCACTATGTCAGAATAAATTTTAATAATTTTAGAAATCTGTTTTTAGAAAAAAAAAAATAAGTTTAAATTTTCATGACTGTAGGACATCTTCTATTTTTTTTTTCTTTTTGCTATTTTTCTATGGTCTCGATTCACTGTGTGACGGCAACAAGTTTTTCTTCTCATGCCAACCAAACATGATGAAAAAATATTTTTTATACATATTTTTAATTTACTAAAAAAAAAGGATGCCACTTCTGTAGTCATACGCAATATGCCCCTTAACACAAATGTGTAAACTTTGACACTTTTAATCAATTGAAATTCGCACAACACAACAACATGAATTGTAAATATTTAAAGAAAAAATCCCAGTTGGTGCCAAATCTCTAAGGAGGAAGAAGAGAAGAGCAATAGTAAATCTACACATAAACAAATGAATTTAACCAAAAAAAAAAAAAAAAACTAGGGACTAAAATCATACGATTGTTTAAAATCGACAAAAGCTACATGTAATATACCACATATCACAGTGGGGCAGTATCAAATTTTTTTGGAAATAAATCCGTAAGTTATAATTGACTGGTTGGATTTATATAAAATTTCACATAAATTTAGAAAGGAGGCCTACATACCCTTCAGGAACGGAGCTATTGGAGCTCAAAATAGGGTACCTTTGATATAGAAAATTTTTTATAGCTTGCCAAATTTTTTTCCTATCTGATTTCAAATATTTGTACACTTTTTCAAAGCTCTCGATAAGACCTATGAAAAACAAACTATTTATACATTATAGTTTTCAAATTATTTTCATTTGAATTTCGACTATCTTAATTTTAAAAAGTTTTGGTCCAGTCAATATATATCCAAATATTTTTGTCCGATTTTGCAAATTTTTTACCAGTTGGTTAAAGAACAAAATTATCTATCGAATAAAAAAAACAGAAGTCTATATCTCGTCTGAGGCCAAAAATAAACAATTTTAAAACTGAAAATTGCAAAAATTCTTTTCATTCTTTACTTCTTCATTCTTTTTGTATATAATTAAGAATTATATCAGCTAGACAGAAAAGTTTATTTGAAAAAATTAAGTCTATAGTTTTTCTGATTTTTGGAATTAAATTAAAATTTTTTGTAAAAAATTAAATTTTCGAGAAACTATAAATATTTGATCTCTAACAAATCTTAACAAAATTTTCAACAATTATTCACTTTATCATTTGAAATGATAAAGTGTAGACAAATTTAATATTATTGTAAAAGGAACTCACAATTCCCAAAAAACCGATGATTTGGAAAAAATTGTTTTATTTTTTTTTTTTGGAACTTTGCTCATAAAGTCCACAATTAAAGCGATTTTGGAAAAAGCCGCTGTCAAACTCTTTGGAACACATAAAAGTTTTCGAAACTGCATTTGGTTTGCAGAACTAGCCTTTGAAATTTTAAAACATATAGACTAAATTAAAAATCATGATTTAAAATAGAAATTCGGGATGGTCTGTACATAGTCCTTATGGATGTTTGAGCATGTTTTTAATTTCAAAGCTATTTTCGTGAAGATGCCTTTCAGAAAAGTGTTAAGTTATTATATGTTCTTAAATAAAATTTTGTTTTAAAGAAAAAAAAAAAAAAAAAAAAAGAGTGTAGACACCTTTTCTATCAAAAAAAACACAAAAGATCATAATTTTTGCCATTTTCAATTTAAAATTGCCTATTTTTTGACTCAGAAGAGATGGCGACTTTTAGTTTTTTTATTCGATAGACAATTTTGTTCTTTAACTAATTTTGTAAAAAACTTACAAAATCGAACAAAGATATTGGGATCTATATAGAAAAAACTGAACCCAGAATTTGTAAAATTAAAATAGTTGCAATTTCAAATGCAAATAACTTGAAAACTGTAAGAAATAATTAACACAGCTTCAAGAAATTGTAAAAATATTTGAAATCGGTTAAGAAAAAAAATTTTGGTAAGCAATGAAAATTTTTCTATGTCAGAGGTACCCTATTTTGAACCCCAATAGTTCCGCTCCAGAAAGGTTGTGAGGCCTCCCTTCTAAACTTAAAATGGTAAACTCTTCTGCTACGCCTGTGTAAATTTTTATGTAAATCCAGATAGCCGATTGGCAGTTACAGATTTATTTCTAAAAAAAAAAAAAAATTCGATTCTGCCCCACTGTGCATACTACAGCTTCATACATTTTATTATATCGCACCGCATATAAATATTTATTGTACATAGACAGAAAACAAACTGGCAATTACCACACCCAAACTTTTAGAGGACTATTTAAAGTTGCAAGCCAGCTAGCTAATCAGCAACAACACAAGGAAAAATAGAAACATCCATATAGCCATAAAATAAAAATGAACGAACGGCTGGTTATAATCGTAGATACAATTCATAGTTACTACTACTTGTACTAACAGATACAAGATAAATGAACAACGATTAAATAGTTAAATAAATGAATTTTTTAACTGTTACCCTGTACCACAGGATATCAGACATATTTAGTTTGTCACTTTATTGGCAATTGATGTGAGATAAAGATTATTGAAATTTTATACAAGATTTTCATAAAAATAAATATTAATATGGATATTTTTCAAAATTTATACAAAATCTTGGAAGCAACACAAAATTTGTGGCGACTAACCATAAACAAAAGATTTCATTAGTAATTTAGGGCTACGCCTAGTTAATGCTAAATTTTACCAATTTTAAACCAAAATATTGAATTTAGTATATTTATTTTTAAGTTCTGAAGTTAGTGTTAATCATTAAAACTATAGTTAAGGATCATATCAAATGTATAAATTTTGACTGAAAAATCAATAAAAAATAATATTAATAATGATAATAACTTTTTATATAATTATTCCATTACTTTGTGGGGTGTGTCCCTTGCCCCACTGTTCTATTTATTTTTATACTTATTTCCAATAACTAAGTTCACTTTCACCGAAAATTATGTAAACTAACTTTACTAGCAAACATTGTATTAATAATGATAGTTTCTTCAAGAAACCAATCTTCGCCAAATTCTTATTTTATATACATATATTGGGTAAAATATAATATATTTCCCGAAAAGGAATTTTTTTTCACTAGCGTCTTTCAATCTCCATAAAATTTTGAATACACCATTTATCGATATCAGTTTTCAGTTTTGGAAAATTGCGAAAAATTGCAAATTTATTTCGCTTTTTCACTTTCTCAAAAACCAAAAAAAAAAGAAGCAAAAATATGTAACTTGAAATAGCTATATCTCTGGGAATGCTTTGTTAACTTTAATGATTAAGCGGCGTATAAATTTAGCTTATGTAAGCTTTAATGCAAACATTTTAAAGATAGATAAGATTTGTGAGAAATGCATTTTAATGCATATTTTAATGCATTTCTAATTAAATATGCTATTTAATATTTTTGATTTTTATCACATTTGGAAAGTATAAAATCTTTACATTAAGATAAAAATCTAAAATTTTTGGGACGCACAAATCTGATATATATGTATAATAAAATTTTTCAAATAGCATGTTTCACATTTTTCATATAAAAATAAATTTTTTTCTTATTTTTGGAAACAAAAAATATTTAATTTTGTATAAAAGTTAACAAAATATAATAATTATGCAACTATAAATATTCATAAAAGCGTATAAAGGGATATTTTCTTCTCTTTGAGTAGTTCAGTCCAAATTTTTAAAATATCCTTTTCGTTAAAAAGTATTTGAAAAATCAAAATGTAATTTTGACAATTGTGAATTCAGTAAATTTTAATTTTTCTTTAAGTGTATTTAAAATTATTTTATTCACTATAAAATGTAGAATTAATTTATCTTATTACTTACTATTTTTGTAAATTTTTAATACACTTCTTAAATAAAGTACGCAATCCTATTCATATTTTATAGATAATGCCAGAAAAAAAATTTTATATAAAAAAATTTTTTTATATAAAAATTTTTTATATAAAATTTTTTTTTACAAAAAAACGAAATTGAGCATAGTAGCGTCCCAAAAAATTTAGTTATTCTTTTAGTGTAAAAATTCACTGCTTTCTACATATGCTAAAAAATCGAAAATCTGAAATAGCATATTCGACAGAAAATGCACTTAAAAAAATGTAGTAGCATTAAAGTGCATTTATCAAACATCTTTTTCATTTGTGAAATATTCCTATTGAAGCTGATGTAATCACAATTCCAACGCCGTTTAGATCATTGAATTCCACAAATTTTTACCAGAAATAATGTTATTTAAAGTTATATACTTTCGACATTTTTTAGATTTTTTAGAAAGTAAAAAAAGCGAAATAAATTCGCGAGTTTTCGAAATTTCGCGAAATTAAAAACTAAAACCGATATAGATATCCATAAATTATTTAAGTGCAAAATTTTATGAAAATCGAAAAGCACTTGGTAAATTTTTGCGCCTTCTTTCATAGAATTGTCAAAATATATAATATAAAGAAATATAAAATATAAAAAATATCACTCTACTGCATAGAGATTTTTGTAGGACTCCTCCATCGAAACTTAAACTCAAATACTCCTCTGCTATGTCTGCATATTTTTATAATAATCGAGCGGATTTATTTCCAAAATATTTTTGATCCTAATATCAGTAGTTATAGTAGAGTCCCCATCAGTCCATCTTAGAGGCTCAAACATCCCATATTTGGGATTTTCTCCAGTTTTTTGAAAATTGTGGGATTCCTTTTAGAGAAATCTTAATTTTCTTTATTCTTTGTTATTTAAAATGATAAAGTCTACAATCGCCGAAAATTTTGTTCAGACATCTTAACTTACAAAGATTTTGTTACTTATAAAATATTTATACGTTCTGGAAAACCCAAGACTTTAACTTTAGTTTCAAAAATCATAAAAACTATGAACTTTATTTTTTTCAAATAAAAGTCAATCTATATACATATTTAAGTTTAAAAATCTCATGTAAATTTCTTTTTTTTTAGAGCAATAAACCTGAAAATTTGTTTAAAAATTCAGTATTTTCGACCATTGCTGGACATGGTGTATAAATCCTAATCAATTAAATATTTCATTACTAATCATCTCTGATGCCTTATATTTTGAAGTATATGATTCATCGAAATCTTCCTTTATCTGTGAATGTTATAAGCTCTTAAATATTTTTCAAGCTCAAAGTTATCAACTTTAACACCCTGTAACTTAGATCCTCTTTTCTACTATTTTCCTTTTCGATCGCATCAGCAGTTTAAGAGAAACATATTTGTTATCAATATTTTCCTTGAATAGAATGCTAACATGAAAATAAAAAAGATATTAAGGAGTGCACACGAAAAAATTGGTGCATGCTTTAAGACTTATGCTTTTACTATACGAGGAAAAATTAACACCATTAACTTCTTTATATTTACTTTTATTATCAATAACTGACTATATTCTAAATTTTATTGTTTTAATTTTCTTTAAAATTGAAATTTAACAAAATTCACACAAAAAAAAACATATATCACTCATATGAAACTATAAATGCATATATATATATTGAGAAGTATTATTGTTGTTGTAAACGCTAATTTCTAAAATCGAGCTATATATGCGAACGATTTTTCTTCACAATCTTTAAGTAGACAATATGTAATATTTTTCAGAAAATTTTCAGAACAAATATCCTGTAACATTTTAAGTTCCACTCCATGAAACTTAAAAATTAGTGTATTTTATGACAGTTACAAAAACACTAGGACAAAATATTTTTTGCAAACACTCGAAGAAGAGTATACTTAAATACCTCATGTTGATGGTTCCATTTAAAATTTTTACTTCAAAAGACTTTTTATGTAAAAAAAAATACACCGAAAGTTGATAAAAATTACATATTTTGCTCTTTTTCCAAAATATAAAAAAAAGTGTTGAAGTGTCAAGCTCAGTACACAAAACAAACACAACCCAGAAAAATGATTTTAATTGCATTTGATGCATAATTTTATGTACATTTATTTGGTATCCAATTTTATTAAAAAAGTTAATTTTCTAAATTCAATTAATCGCCACTTTCGACATATTTTACCGCAACAAGTAACGGTCTGTACAACGTATTGTTGCCAAAATCAAAAGAAATCAAAATTATTAACTTACTTACGGAAATTAAAATATTTTAACCCTAAGATAATCTGGTATAGTAAATATATATATATATATATATATATATATATATATATATATATATATATATATACATATATTTCTTTTTTTGACAACAATCTTCTCTTAAAAATTTTTCTGTCGAAATTGGTTTTAAAGCTCAAAATGTCTGAAACATGTGCATATGTCTTTTTTAAAATCACAGCAAATAAATATTGCATTAGAACAAATCGTAATACTAAATTTTATGACATTCCAGAATTGACCAAAGCTGCTATACCTACATATAAATCTCCTTTCTGAAAATGAGTTTAATGTACCTACATAAAATATATCGATGGTTTAATACTGAAAAGGCTCAAGTCTATTTTCATAATACCAAATTTCAAGAACCAGTCTCTGGTCTGCGCGCAGATATAATGAGATATAAAAATAAAGGAGGGAGTCTGGGCTAAAAGACAGAAAAATCTAAAGGGTGGTGCAAGTACTTTTTGTCATATTTGAATCGCTATAAAATTACTAATTTTTGCACTATGAAAAAACTAATGATACCCAATTAAAGGTGATTAACTATACTTTTAAAACAAATAAAAATTAATATTGAGTTTTTATTCACTTTGAAATAATTTGAAATTTTGTCTCATAACCTCACTTTTTAATTTGGACACATAATAATGTACATGTTTTCAATTAAATTCAAAATGTTTGCACAACATTTTTAAGTATCGAAGATCTATAAAACCCTGATTTATTTGGAGCATAAAATTTCTTTAAATGGTTTAGTTATAGCGTAAACATATCTCAACATCTTTAGTATCAAAACTACACTAACTGAAAATTGAAAACATAAAACCCATAAACTACAATGACTGATAGCTAGAAATATCCAAATAAATTAAGTACTTTACAATCTATACCATTATACAATTTTAGTTAGTTCTGGCTATTAGGAAATTTCCCCTCCCCCTCAAAATAAATTTATCCACTAAGAAAAGAAAGAAAAAAAAAGAAAAATTTACAACAGGAAAAGGAAAAGCATCAAAATTATTTTGGAAAAAGTTTAAAAATTGAATGAATTTGTCCCCAAACTTTGTCCATTCAAAAATTTGCATTTTGCAATTTTTAAGTAAATCAATATCCACTTGTTTAATAAAAATGTAGGAAATATACGTTTTTAAGTGTTTTAATTTCACTTTTTTTTTTAAATCACTACATAACATACTCGTATTTATGAATTTTTGTAAAATGTTAAATTCTAATAGCAAATAATTTTGTAGTTTCTTTTATTTTCCTGGGTTTTCGAAATTCTAAACTTCCAATTTTCGTTAAATTTAAGGTTAAGTTATATGGACCATACGATTAAAAATGCATCTTTCGATAAAAAAAAAACTAATTTTTCTAAGTACTAGTTTTATCAGTAAATGAAAAATATTTTTTATTTTATAAATCAAAATCTATCCTTAGTAATAACACAAATTTTCTCATACAAAATGTAATACTTATCCTCGATATTATTAAATTTAACATAAAGAAAATTTTGCGTATTTTGAGACATTTTTATTATGGAAGATATATAAAAATATTTAACCATAAATTAAAAAAAAAAAAATTATGACTAAAAATCATTAAAAATCTTGAATTATACTAAAAAAAAAAAAAAATTTTTTTTGGTAACTTCCAGCATAAATTCTGTTATTGTTTTGTTAATTTCTTCGTTTTAAGCTTGTTATCCATATACATTTGTATATGTTTTAATGAAATATTGAAAGAAAATTTTGTAACAACATTAAAAAAAATTTAATTTTTCAAATTCTAAGGCAATTTATTATAAATTTGTCTACACACAGAAAAAATTATTACCATATACTTTTTCAATTAACACAGTTGTTTCATTTTGCATATAAATTTAATAAATATATTCAAGTAAATATAAAATAAAAATAAAATTCAAGTAAAATTTTATTTCTCATTTAAATTTTTAATTCATTCAATCATCTACTTGATTGCTTTGATCAATTTTTTAATTGAAAAACTTTTTCTGTTTTTCATTTTTTACAGTTTTTAGTAATTGCTATAATCATTTTGATGATTGGTGCAAAATTTTAAAAAGTTTTTAGTAGAATGAATTATTTACCTCGTAATATATTTGGTGATTGGTGGCTTTTTCTGTGCAAAAGGCTATGCAACCATGTAATATTTTTCAAAGGCTTTTTTTGCAGCCATAAAAAGATTTATTTTCTTTTTTAATGCAACAATTTTATAAAAATTTTAAAAGAGCTTTTTCATGCAGCTCTAAAAGATCTTTTTTATGAAAACCTTTTTATGAACAGCTTTAAACTACTTTTTTATGAAAAGCTTTTGTATGCAGCTTGAAAAAAGCTCGTTATTAAAAAGTTTAAATAAGTTTTTTGTGAAAAAATTTAAATACGTTTTTTTATGAAAACTGTAAATACATTTTTTATGAAAACTGTAAATATATATTTTAAGAAATCTTTGAATAAGACTTTTTATTTTTATGAACAGCTTTAAAAAAGTTTAATTGAACATGTCTTAAATGATTTATGTAAAAAAGCTTTCAAATAGTTTCTTAAAGTTTTAAAAATTTTATTTGAAAAGCTTTAAAAAGCTTTTTAGAAAAGCTTTAAAAAACTTTTTTGAAGCTTTCAAAAAATTTGAGATCTATTAAAAATATTGCATAATTTATTTTTGAGCCCTTAAAGAAACTAATTTAGAAAAGTTGAATAAAAATTGGATGTAAGTGAAAACATTAATAACATTTTTGGCAGAATTTTAGAACTTATTCTATTTTATATGGAATGATTTTCTTAAACTTTTTACTTAATTTTTTATTTTTGCTCCAAGTATGTTTAAAATTAAGCATAAATTGATTTGCTTAAAAATATGTTAAAAATAATTTGATAAAGTTTTGAAATTTTTAAATAATTGTTTGAGTATTTAAAAGATTTGAAATATTAATGTTTCAATTTATTGTAAATGAAACAGCATTTAAAACTAGATATCTTTGATGTTATTTTGAAATAAAGAAATTTAATTTTGAAAAATCTAATTTCTTTATTTAAAAAATTTAATAAATTATTTCTTATTTGTAGTAAATATAAAAAAAACTTAAACAAAGTTTAAAAGCTACGTTCTTTTGCTTTTTTCATACAATTAAATTGAAAAATGACTTAAAATTTAGGTAGCTACGATATTTTTAGTTAAGTTTTAATTTTTTTCGAAATATCGCAAAATTTTTAGACTTTTTGGAATTTTTGAAATTTGTTAGTTTTTTACATTTGACAATTTTGTTATTTTTCTTACAATTTCTTACTTTTTACAAGTAATGAAAAGTAATGAAGCAAAGATGTTATTAACTGAAATCAAATAATCTATTTTTGTAAAATAAAAAATATATCAATTTTTTATACGGTTCCCACTATCAGATTAGTTCCAAATTTTTGCATCAATTTGATATTAAAGAATATGCTTTAGAGGATAACAATTAATTTAAAAAATACATATTCAATATTCCCTGAAATTTACGAACCATATATTCATAAAAAGTTTTTGTTTGTATTTCAAAAACTAAGAAGGAATAATAAATAATTTATATATATATATATATATATATATATATATATATATATATACGACTCACACGTGCCAAATGTATGCGTAAGAATTATAATTGGCTCCATTTTAAATTAAACCATAAATTTTATCCAAAATGCCCAACATTTTTTTTCCTCCTTCTTTCTATTTTTGTTATAACTTTATAAATACGACTCCGACCAGTATAATATTTTAAGTATATATTACCTGGACTTATATCAGTTAGGTTGTTAAAGAATTATGAAAATATATTTAATAGTTTCTGAGTTATTGTATTTTGAAAATAACAAAAAGTACTTTGGACCACCTTTTAGTAATATATCTTTAATTCGTTGTATATGTCCCTACACAATTTATATTTCCTTATAAATTATATGGAATCTCGCATATTTGGTAGAGTCCCAAGTCTAACATAAACAAATTTTTATTTTATTAAAAAATAAGCAAAAAAATATGACAAACATAGCAAGTAAAGTGTTTGAGGTATCATAAAATATGTACGAAATAAAAATTTAATGTGTTTCTGTTTAGCCTTTTTCAAATCATAGCCGGCAAAAAGAATCTGACATCAAGTATAAAAAAAATATATAAAAGCTGGAAAAATATTAAAGAAAACAACAACAACAACATTACGAGTGAATACTATTTTATTAATACAAGTATTATGGTTGGTCAGTTAAAATAATTTGGTGTATGAATGAATGAATGTATGTATATATGTATGTATGTATGTATGTATGTATGTATGTATGTCTGGAAGTCTGAATGTATGCATGTTTATCAAATGTATGGAATAATATGGTATGGTTATTTAGGTCATTTAGCTAGCTTTAAAGCCAAGCCAGTCAGCCAGCAACTAGCTAGTTGCCTGGCTATATTGACTTGTAAGCACAAGTATCCTCCATAGACAAAGAAATACAACAACAGTGAACTAAAGAAAGAAAAAAACAAGTTTCTATAATAGACCACCATCATTCTGAATTTTTTTTTTCTGTATTGTTAGTTGTAACAAACATCTACTCCTCCCAAACAAGAAACTCTATTAGATGGTCATCACTAATATAGTGGAACACAACACAACACAATAATACAGACTATATGTAGTCTTAGTTAGAGTAACAACAACAATAATGTGCCAAAAATGAAAATTCGTAATGAAATTCAACAAAAAAAAGAGAAGAAACATTTACTAAGGAACCCGCTGAAGCGCTGCAAATAAGTCAGTCAATTCATACAGATACGAGTATGTACGTACGTTTACTTGTTACATAAGATTTTTCCTAATGTTATTATTGTTGGTTTGCTTTTTCTGTTGTTGTATTTACCATTTAATATTTTCTAAGACATCATCGCCCAAATAGAAAAACTAACAATAATAGCAGCAGTAGGGTGAACGATTATTTGACTTTTTGGAGAAACCGGTTTTCGAATAGTTCGAATAGTTGGAATTTTGAAAGAAAATGTTGCTGTTTTTGTAATTCCGAAAAAATTAGTTAACCAGTTTATTTTTATATTTCTCTAAAAAACTCAACAAATCTTATAATATCCCAGCAAAAACTTTTTGGTTTTCAGTAATGACAACTACTTATTAAAGTAGTTTATTGGTAATGAGGCGTCATTATTATTTGCCTACTCTGTATTACATTAATAAGTACTCAATAGTACAATAACACAGTAATACTGCAATCACGTGGATGAGTTGGCTAGAGCGCTGGATTGACAACCAGAAGGTTGTTGGTTCAAACCCATTCTGAAGCTGTTAGATTTTTGTAACAAAATGTCTAAATATAATTATTAGAACTGTGCAATTTGCAAAAACGTTAAAAACATTCGTTCCATTCAACAAAAGAAATAAAAGTTACAAAATTCAGACAAATCCAACAATATTTAGAGTTCGCTATAATTTGACGATTTTCCCATTGCATAGAAATTGATTATTATTTTTTCATTTTTTTCTTTATATATGGGAAATTCTTTTTACGTTTACCTTTAAGAAACCGACCTTAAACATCAAGTATTATATTTTTTTTATTAAGATTTTTTTAATTAGCTTTTGCTGCTATTATGTTACCAACACCTCATGGAATAAAGCAACAAAAATTCTGGATCTGAAATGATTCCATACAGCGTTACAGTTTTGCGACTTTAGTAGCCAATTGCCCCTTTTTCAACCAACTAGACTCTTTTTTTGGCCTTCTTTTATAAAATCGAACTAAGTGGCGACTTTTTAAGAATATGTGCTAAATGATAAGAAACTAAGTTTGAAATATATATTTCAAATATATATATATATCGCCCCCTTAGTAAAACAATAGTGTATAATTTTTTTGCCATATCGAGATAATGGAGTTTAAAATTTTTCTGTTATTAGACATTTGGGAAAACCGTAATATTTCTGAAAATAATCGATGTTTTTAAGTTGTGGTCATTTAAATATGTGGTGGAATAATCAGGCTACTAGTAGATGATATTTCATTAATTTACAAGTGCTTTAATTGCAAATAAATGGGATTCAAAGTACCATGATGTCACTTAGGCTATTTTATTTGTTTTATAATATGTATGAAAATCATTATACACTATTTTATTTGAATCTTTTATACCATTTATCACGAAATATTTTAAATTAATTTTTAAAAGTAATTTTTTGGTATTTCAATGACACGTTGTTAATTGTTTTGCAATACAATTTGCACACAGTTTTAATTAATTCAAAAATACATGAATAAAAAGCAATATTCAGCAAAATTCATCTTCGGAAATATCCTCCTCCACATCAGGCTCATCCAGGCAATTTTTATTTCCATCGGGTTGAAGATTAAGATAAAAAGAATGAAATTTTTGGGAATGACATTTTTGGTACACAGCCCCTTAAGATCATTGTACTTTAAGGAAGATATGGTAAGCTGTTGCTTAAATTTATGACAGAAATTTCGGGTATCACAGTTATAAGTGGTTGATTTCTTCCTCTTTCGTTCCATTATGTCAATTTTTTGCCACTAAGAGTCCCAATTCTCTTTGTAGAGCAGCAAATTAGGATAAACTTTCTCCACTCTAATTTGCTTAATTTTCAACCGATACACTGAGTTGTTTTGGTTATTCTTTTTGAAAATGTGCCCTAATCTGCTGAACCAGATCATAAATGTCGTACCAGAACATTCTTTCCACAATGGATGGTTGTATTCTTGGGGACAATCGCAAAATCGTTGGTCATTCCTCGGGAGAGTAAATGGATATATTGATTCCAACACGTTCTGCATTGTTAATCGGCTCATTGCATTTGTGCCGACACTTACAATTCACCGATTTTGGCAGTCGCTCCTTAATTAATTTCCCCCTTTTGGTCACGTAAGCTTTACCTGACTGCCTTTTCTTCATCCGAATATTTTGCATTCATGCATGCGTCTCCGTCTGTAACATTTAATATAACCGTTAATGTAAATTTATGTCAGTAATCATACATAACCCAAGTCGTTCCGTCCGGATTTTACCTTCCTCTTCCGAGTAGGTATCTTGAGCTCAAACCCTCCATGTCTTGGTCTATTTCAGGGTTTTCTTCCCGTGTCTCTGCTTTCGACTCAGCATCTGCTTCTGCATCTTCATCTGTTTAAGGAACATAATCGTCCGAAGATCCAGCGGAAAGATCTTCTTCGTCCGTCGTACCAAGTGCATAATCATTGAAGAATTTTTCAGGGAAGATGGCCCTTGCCTCCTCATTCGTCTTCGGAATAGTTTCATCTGATAAATCTATAGATAAATTTATTTTGCCCTCAGGGTCACACTTATTATCGTTTCACAGCAAGTACTCACCATGACTCACAACTGCCCGTCTATGTCTTCTCTCAGCAAATGCTACAATCTATCAAACAGTCGACATTAACAGTGTAAACAGATTTTAAGCTATTGTTTACATCAACCGTAGAACATACAGAGAAATTTTGTATGATATATAAAATATAAGTGTATAAGTGTTATACGGATTGACTCCAAATATTATATTGTTAAAAAATTGTGTATATCAATACACGTCATATTTCGATTTTATTTTGTTATGAAATAATAACAATAGTGAATAACGAAAACAGTGTATGCATTTTTATACACTATTTTTCTTAGAAATTATATTCAGAGTAACAACTAATTAAAACACCATACCTGCACTTACGCAATTATTAATGAAAAATTTCAAACACGCAATTATACGCCAATATTTCGATTGATCTTTTGACCCACTTTGTGGAAGTAGTATTTCACCATATTTTGACCACATTTAGAATCAGTTATGTAGATTCTTATTACGCAATAAAAAAAATAATGGTGCACATGCGTATACACTATTGTTTTATTGAATATATACACGAGTATATATTAATTCCAACGAAGGAATTAGTTTTAAGATTGTTTACTCACATTATATTGATGTAAAAAATGACCCCGAGAAAATTATAAACTAAAGCTGACGATAAAGTTTAGAAACATCAAATGCCGCATCCGTTTGGGCCCGATTGGGAAATTTTAAAAAATAGATTTGATGAATATTTATATTCTAATTAATATTTTTACTTTGGCTCATAGCAGTGTCTCCACGAGACATCTTTTTTCTAAATTATCACTAATGAAAAATTGTCCAATGAATCCTATGCTTTCAGTCATAAATTTGTTGGATGGGGATTTGTAAGACTGGAGTCCGAGTGAAGTCCTCTTACAAAAGTACAGAAATTTAATTAATAAAAAGTGAATATTATATCAACTATTTTTATTAACAAAGCCTTTTTATCAAATTATAAAAATTATTATAAATTAATTATTTAAATTTAATTAAGTAGTTTTTCTTCAAATACAATATTTTTTGTTTTTGTCAAATAAACAAATTCTGATGAGTTTTTTAGTTACTGAAGTAGTTTTTCAAACTAGAACCCTTATTTACCGACTTTATCTTTTGATTTCCCCTTTTATGGACACGGTAACACTGGTTCCATGTGGTACGGTCAAAAATTAGAATTTAAAAAATCCAAAAAAAAGTGTTTGAAAATAACAATTTTTTTCTTTCTTTCTTTTGATTCATATAATAGGGGATTTTAGCATATGTGTCCAATTCCTCTTATGTAAGCTAGAAATACTTGTAGAAATAGGCCAACTTTTGTTCAATCAATGTGTCGTTGACCAGTGTTAAATTATATTGTGAACAAGTGGTGAAACTAAATTTTTCAAAATTTTAATTTTTTTCAGTTTTTCGATTAGAAAATTTGCGCCGTTTCTGGTATTGTAAAATAAAGAATGGAGGTTTATTGCTCTTGTTTCGATTGTGAATCGTTTGAGATACATCATTAGCAGCGCTATAGCGGGTATCCAAACTTGGAGAGAAAAAAGTGAATGGCTCTAAGAGGTAAAATTTTCGCGAGGCACACTCACAGCGTAATTTCAATGAAGCTAAAGAATCGCGTGATCAAAAAAGGTTTCCAAATTACATTTTAAAATTCTTGTGGCGCAATAAAATATTAAATTGCAAAAAATTTATAACTCTTTAAAATCGATGTAGAATTTTGCATATTTTATATTAGCATTTTTTACATTTTAAGTGAAATTAGATTTATAATTAGTACATATATTCTGTTTTAGTTAAGCAAAAAATAGGTTTCAACAAAAAAAAAAAAAAAATTTGGATTAAAACTGAGATTGTAATTGAGTTGTCTTTAATATTTCATAAATCATCGAAGCACACCCAAGACAATAATTGAAATCGATGAAAATATATACCAATCTGCAGCTGTTATTATAGCTTATATCGGAAACAAGTAACACTCAAAAATATTTACTCGTTTGAATTTAATACTACTTTTAAAATTTTTGAGTGTATATTTTTCTCACTGAAAAATTTATTTTATAGCTTTATAATTAATATATGTAACTTTTTATTTATTAACATCATTTAAAGTTTTTTTTTCGTGTTGAGATGTGAAAAGTACATCAGCGAATTAAATGCAATTAAAAAAATATTAAAAATCTACGTACATTTTTTTTATTATTTCATGTTCTAAAGAGAGGTTTAAACAGATTTTTAGTCGCGATTATGCTCAATAATATAAAACTTACCGAACTTCCCTTAATTGGTATTTTATATACGTCTGTGTAGGTTACATATGTCCATTTATTATTGATATCGGACTTAAAGTGGAATTTTTACAATATTTTTAAACTTCTGAATTTTAAGTACCAGAACATAAACTGTCATTTCTTGTCTATGAATATAATTTAAAAATTTTTTTTGATTGTAAAATATTAAAAATATATCAAAAAATTTTATATAGTTATAAAACGAGAAAATCTATGCATACTTTACTGATTGAAATTTGTTTAATGAAATGTTAAAAAATCGCTATGGTCGAGATTATCTTCGGTGTCATCAACAATATCGTATCACTTTTAATTTATCTTTTAGACATATTGAAGTGGATTTTATACGTCTGGTAATTTTTTAAATGTTTCAACCACATTTAATTGAATTTTGCCAATTTTTTTTTCATAAGTTTTTGCCTTAAACCACCATAACAGTAACACCGTTCGCTAAAAGTCATTCATTAAAGTCAGCTAATATTGGTACTAAATAGCGTTGATGAATTTTTCGGACCCAAAATTTTATTGAAAACTTTTTATGTAATTTATAAAAATAGAAATGTTTTCATTGACATATGTATTTACATCTTAAACATTTTTAAAAAAAATTGGAGATTTTGAGTTGCTTTTTTGGCAAATTATTTTTTGAAATAACAGCTTAATCACGTAATTCATATAGTGCTGTTGTCGGCTTATCATTTTTCAGAGCCCATTGTATGCATATGTTTATCGATGTTATACAATTTAACGTATAAACTATAAATCCTCTGATTCCATATCTGATAATTCCATTTACTCCTCATTACTTTCCAATTGAAATTCTTCTTGAATCCAGTTGTTTATGTCAGCATTCGTGAAAATATGTTCCGTACCACTTTCTGTTGTACGTACGAACTTTTTTAATGAATTTTCTTGCTTTATAATGCGGTAAACTGAAGACTTATGCGACTTGTAATTCACGCGAATTGAATTTATGGAATCTCCACTTTTAAATTGTTTTTTAATTTCTAATTTTTGAGAAATCGTTGGCTTTAAAATATGTGAGAGCTTTTCCCATATTAAGAGATGTATTTACACAACAAATGATAGAATAAACTGATAAAATTGAAGATCAAAATCATCCAAAAAGGTTAATATACTAAAAGACGGGGATTTCCCTTTTTTGGTTATAAATATTGTTATAAAATTAAAAAAAAACAGATAAAAGTCGCGAAAATAGAACCCGTTTTGCGTAAACTATCGCGATTATGGAACCTGCAATTTTAAAAATTAAGCCGTCGCGATAACCAGGCCGTCACGTAATCACGAATACCGAGCTTGCACTGTATATATACACTTATAGAATTTTTTTTTTTTTTTTTATATAAAAAAACGTAATTTAGTACCACTTTTTAACTTCACACTCGTATAATATTATATGGAAAAAAGTCGCAAATTATAGCGACGTCAAAATTTTCGCCGATTGGTCCAATTTTTGTTATATACATTTGTTTGAATACAACAGGGTCGGCCCTGTGTAACCCTAAAAAATAACATTTGCAAATCCCATATATTTTTGAGAAAGTCTAAAAATTATTTTAAGAAAGAAATATTAATTATGAAAAGAAAATAGTTATAAAAAAATGAAACTAAGTTGTATATAATATGTACAAAAACCATGGCTTAATATGGTAACAGAGTGTCTCAAGTTTTTCAAAATCGGTTTTGCAGGTAGACCTCTTTTAAAGAATACTATTTTAAAAAATGAAGTAAATTATTATGACAAATATTTGATTAATAAAAACCCTAAAATATTTAAATTATTTTTAAGAATGTTATAGACATAGAATACAACTAGAAGTTTATGTGAGAGGAACTTTAAACTAAATTTTCAAAAAAAAACTCATATTTTTCAAAACATGATTGAATTAGGTTTTTGAAAATTGCATTAGGTTTTTGTCTCTCACATAAACTTCTAGTTGTATTCTATGGTGTTACAAAAAAAATGCGTATTTTATTCAAGATAATTACTTCAGTATTTGTTAAAACTTATAGAATTAATTTCAATTTAACTTTAAACTATTTTTATAAAACATAACATAACTTTAAGAATATTAATCAGTTAACAAATTTTTCCTTAATTTCCATTCAAATATTAATATTTAGTACAAATATTTTTGAAATCAAATGTCATTTTTAAAACCAGTTTTTGTGTTATTCGACATTCGAAAAATTAACATTTTGAAAAAACCGACAGTACTTAAATCGAAAAAAACCCGGTCTTAAATCAGTTGGAAAAATTATTCGATCACCCTAAGCAGCAGTCAATAAATCCATCGAAGCATATATTTGGTTTTGTAGTGTACTTAGTAAGCACAGTGTAACAACTAATAAATTATTCAGTTTTTTTATTAAGTCTGCTAGAATTGGGTGATAAAAAGAAAGGTATACACGGTTTTTAAGAAAATTTTTGAACTAAAATTGTCTTTATTGAAAATCAATTTTAATCAAGTACATATTTATCATTATTATCTATAACCTTTGGCCATTTTTCGGGTAAATTCCATTGCTGTGGAATTTCTGTGGTTTATAGGCGAAAAACTTGGCCAAGTGATTTTCAGCAGCTCTTCTGCTGGTCACTTTTTTTACGATTCGGAAAGTTTTGCAGAGACCGAAACAATGGATCATCAAAGGTGTGTACGGCCTAGTATTGAGATGATGGAACACAATAACTTTTCTGTTGGCCAATTCAGAATTAATCGTTTCGCCAGGTTGTAGCAGCTCATAATGGATAATTCCCTTCCAATCCCACCAAATACTCAACATAACCTTGTTTGCCATCAAAAAGACGTTGAAGTCGTTTGTGAATAGTCGCCGATCTTTGACCATGATTTAATATTCACGGAATGAGCCCATTTTTCATCCCCCACTAATGATCCGCTTTAAAAATGGTTCGATTTCATTGCGTTTCAGCATATTTCTCTGATTGTAATTCAGTCAATCAAATTTCTTAGCGATAATTCATGTGGCACCTAAAGATCGAGCCATCCTTTTTCAAATGATTCCAAACTGCCAAGTGGTTGATGTTTAGTGCCTTGGTTTTATCTTAACAGTTTATATGCCGGTGTTGCTCCACCAGTTTCAAAATTTCAAGCACTTTTTCCATGTATTGAGAAAAAACGCCGATTTTCATATCACCCAATATATGAACATATGAACAGTAAAATCAGTGAATTTACCCATGGAAAAAGACCCCGAAAAGAAAAAATTGGCTATATGGTAGTCAATAATACTACGTAGAATTAAAAATCGCATCCTGGAAACTTTAAGTGCGTTTAAGAATTTTGTGGATTTTCTTTATTGTCTTAAGGCAGACTTTCATTCCTTGCTTAAGGTAAAGCATTGGACGTTTTCGTGAAGCGATGTATAATTTCGATTTCTTAGCTGCATCTTCCGCCTGGTAAATAACGTGGGTTGCTTGTGGGGCGTTTAAAATTTTTCATCAGTTGAAATGGGTAATTTCAGGAACCGTGTCTTCCAAAACTAATGTATCATTATTTTTTTGAACGTAGTGTGATCTTGAGATCCTGATGCAGATTCGGATGGGTCCATACGGACCTGTTCCAAGATTAAAAAAATATTATTTGTATTGTTTTTTGGTTTCATTTGCAAGAAGAATATAAACAATAAAATGGGGAAAATTGAAGTAGAAATACATTCAACAAAGCCTCTTACTATAGATGGAATAATTTCAACCGGAAATTGCTCTAATTCGAAGGTCACAAGGTCATAAGATACGTTAGCGTAGAGCTATTAATGTCATGATTACGTTATGGATAACTACCGGGACTATGGGTGTTTATTAAGGCTCAGAATTGTCTGATAATTCCAGAATGAACATTGGTAAATTGAAAATGCTTCAACGTTATCAACAGATTAGCAGTGACATCCATTTTAAATTCCCAAGACACTCATTCTTTTTCACTTTATGTTTTGTATGAAATATTTATGTTACTCTGTATTTTTATATATATATATATATATATATATATATATAAATAGTTTTCTACCATATACATTTATAAATAAAACGTATGGACTCTCAAAATATTTAGGATTGAATGATGCTAACTTAAAATAATTTTTTTGGGTGAAAGATCATCTTTGGTAGTTTAATGTGTTCACTACGTACAACACTATGTGGAACAGAGTTTCAATGTTTCAGTGCTGATGTTTGCTACACCCCTAAAGTTAAATCATGTAATAACCTATAAGAAAAAGATTTATTTAGTAATACTTTCTAAATCAATTAATATTATAGACAAATTCCTAAATGGAGTTGTAAAAAATGTAAGTAATTCGAAAGATTTATAATAAATTGTTAATTTTTATTGTTTGAAAGACAAAAAAACAATATTAAAAATGCTAAATGTTTTAACCAGATGTGAAATAAAAATCAGGTCAATATTTTTCGTCTTAGAAGTTTACAAAAATATTTACAAATCACCCACTTGAATTTGAACTGAATTTTCTCATTTTTTATAATATATTAATATCAACTAGGCAATACTATTTCATTATTTTTACCAACTCTAAAAAAAGAAACATATAATCGCCACATACTAAGAGACTCAAAATTCGTATGTGCGTCTTATATTTTCTAAAAAATCATTTAACTGCATTAACTTATGTCCAGTATCTTTTCTTCTTTGTATATTAGTTGTAATACATATTTACATAGAGAGTTTTTAATATGTTGTGTGTAGATTTGCCTATAGATCCAAACGGAGATGGAAAACTAAATTCAGAACGAATTTAATAGAAAACGAGAAAACTACATGAGAATATCCACATTCTTCTCAATATTTTTGTTCGCTCACTTAATCTATATAAACCTAGTGTACTTTGGGGGCAAATTCTAGTCCTTCCTTCTTTCCGTGCAAACTTTCAACAGTCGAATTTTTATCTAAGAATTTTGATTTATTTTGGTTTTTTGGGAAGGACTGTGGGCACCTTAACAGAATACAAATTCTGAAACAGGTATGAATAGATGTTGTAATTATGTATATTTTTTGCTATATGCCGTTGTAGGAAAATAAGAACGCCAATTTTTGAAAAAATTGTTTTTTTTTTCGCGCAACATTCCCACACGCAGACAAAAAAAATATGGTTACTTTATTATCACTACAAAAATATTATGTTCTCATTGTTAATTTTCATGAATTTTAATAATATTGTATTCATTATAATAAGGTTTTTGTTTCAGTTTTATCATTCAATGTTTACATTCAACAAAAAATTAAAATATTGTACGTTTTTCAATATTTTTACCAGGAACAAAATTTTATTAATATGAAAAAATATAATTATTTCTACAACTATTATATATTACAGATCTTTTTCTCTGTTCTTAAACCGTACTTTGTTTTCAAACCATACTAATATTTTTATTATTCTTATAACAATAAAATGCTACAAATAAATATGCTTTTTGCAAATATGATTGAAAAATTAATAACTTGTTTGCTTTTGGATTTTTTATCGTTTGTTTTCCGCTTTCATTATAATTCTCATTTAGTTTATAGATAAATTAATATAAGTAGACAACGTTTTGTTATATTTAGTGTGATTTAAGCAATATGAGATATTGATTAATTACTATTAAAGGATTTAGTTAATAAAAAAAATATATCTTGTATTATCTTGCATAATATATGATGGCTAAACTAAATAAAATTAATTAATGAACAAAAAATATGCAAATAATCTTTTATGACTAATAAACGCTTTTCTCCATTATTTTGAAACCAATGTAATGGACTCAATAAGCAATTTATAAAAAAAAATAATTTTTAATTAATACGTTTTATTTTAATATATGATAAAATGGAATAATATGATAAAATGGGATAATATGATAAAATGGAATAATAATATGATAAAATGGGATAATAATATGAAAAGATGGAATAATTGTATAATAAAATGAAATCATAATTTGATAGAATGAGATAATAATGTAGTAAGATGGTATACTAATTAAAAAACGAACCATAAAATTGGACACAATATGATAAAATGGAATTATAACAATTATTATTTATAACATATCTATTTTTAGCTGTGACCATATATTCCAATTATAATATCGTCACTACAACTATATTTTTAATCTGCATACATGAACTGCTGCGGGAACAAGAATTTAATAAAAAAAAAAATAAATAATAAATTGCGACTTGTAAATATCTTAGATATATGGATATAAGAATCCAATAAATTAAATGCGATAATTAAAAACGGGACACTTTCGTCAAAACACATTTTGCTAAAGCACATCACATGGACAGCACAAAATTTACCATAATTGACATAATTATTAGGTGTTTGTAATGGTTTAACTGAAATGAAAAGGCTCAGTTTTATGGAACAAAAAAACATTACTTGGGCTAAAAAAGTATCAAAATGTTAAATAGTACTTCTTTGTAATAAATTTGAATAAAATATATTCTTTGGAAAATTTTTTAAAATCGCGATTTTTAATATGAAGAAAATTGTAAAATTTTACTTGGAAACCCCAAAATACATTACACTAACACCATCAGAGGTTGTAAGTGTCACAAGTTTAATTTGAAAAACTCAGTAGGTTTTGATACTCCATGTAATTTATACCAGAATTATACATCAACTTCAAGTTTGTATAATTTTTTATATGCTCAACTTAAAACCGCTATAACTTTCGCGCCCCTTGCGCGAAATAATTAACTCGAACAAATTTTACATGCATTCGAGTCACTTTATGTTCATACAAATAAATGGCTTTTAATGTGCTATCAAAAAAATTTCAAATTTTTGTTAACCTAAGCAATCAAAAATTTTTGATAATGGCACATGTGTTTTTTTTTTACTATGTTTTGTCCTATAAAGTAAAAAAGTCATATTTTAACGTTTTTTGAAATTAATCTTTTCCCTGAGATTTTAGGAAAATTAAATTAAGAATAAACTTTAAATTCCCGAAAACTCCCGATATAAATTTCCCACAATTTTTAAAAAATATTTCCCGGGAATATCGGAGATTTTTTCCCGAATAGGAACCATAATCTCAATGTTTTAATTTCTGTGAACATCAAAATATAATAGAGACATGGTAACATCTGAAATATTCATTCAAAAATCTTTTTTCATTTGCGGAATATGTAATTTATATATTTCAGAAAATTTTCAACATATATATTTTTTTTGCACCATTGGAATAGTCTATTCTGATATTATTGAATATTAAAGGTAATTAACCCTTTAACAGCAAAATTGTCAATTTTATATACTTAGTTCCAAAACGTTAAATCAGCTATTTTTGGAAATAAGTTGTATGGAAGTATTTATTATACTTAATTGTCAATAATAAATTACTTTAAAACCGGGATAATAACAGAATAAAATAGAAGTTTTGAACTTTAGTCGCTATATAATGCAAGTTTACATTTTTTTTTTATAAATTTACGCTTCTTGTGACATTTATGTTCTAAGCTAATCATTTATTTGACATTAAATTAACTTAACCTATTATAACCGGTGATTCGGTCCGGGTTAATTGTGGGTCGGTGGAAGGGCATATGCCTTTCATCGGCGGCAGACAAGGGCCCTATTCATATATGCCAGCGAAGATTGTTACCAATCCAATTATATCTAATTTCTGTTAAGCAAAATTATTTAAGTGTTTCCAACAAAATGGTTCTTCGTGGCAAACAGCTGATGACACAATGGATGTTCTCCACTAGCAGTTTGAATACATGATGTAAGCAGGACTCCGGAATCGTCTCATATCGCTGTTCTATGTTCGAAATTCAACATAATGGTGTCATATTTCGTACTATAAATGAAAAGGTAATACGTATTTAATTTTCCATCCCTGCCATCAACTCCACGGTGTATATTCATATTACGCTAATAATATTAGCAAGTATGTGGAGATGTGTATACATAGGGCCAGTAAAAATCTACTTTTTTTCGTTATTTACTTATGCATACGACTATTTTATTTTTCGCCTCTATTGTCAACAAACAGCAAGAGCTTAAATCAGGGGTTCTCATAAGACCTTGCTGCGCAACCCCCTTTTGCCATTGCAATGGTAGACCGACCCACTTCAACTTTGACTAGTTTAAAAATCAGATAAATTTTATGTAAAGGTAAAATTATTGTTTTTACTTCAAGAAAATTTTTAATATTAAGAAATTTTTTGCGGATAATACATAACTCTACATCAACAAAAATTCGATTCTTTACTTTGATGGACAAAGGAGCAAAAGAGATGGTTTCACTTAAAAAAATTTTGATGAACATTTTCTAATAGTTTTAAGGCTTCGGAGCCAACAAGCGGATAAACTTTGCTATAATTCAACTAAAATGCTTTAAAATCTATTGGTTCAAAACCAAATTTAACACATGAGTTACATTTTAACTATTTGTGAAATAAATCTGGTATTTTATCGATACTCATATTGGAAGGATTTTTCCGTCTTCAAATTATAAAGTCGTTTAGGCTAATTTCCTTTTTATAGCCCGCAAACTTCTATGTGAAATAAAAGTTCTGTATACTATTCACGGACCCCCATTTGAGAACAGTTGGTTTAAACAATCATGTGTATCATCAGTCTGCTGGACAAAACAAACTGTATACCCTGATTTAATGTGCATAAATTAATATCTTAGCACTCATGATCCATGGATAGAGTAAAATTCTTGATCGATATTTTGTTCACAACACATTCGAATAGGGCCTTACCAAAAGGCATAAGTTAAAAACGTTCCTATTGAAATAAAATCCCATCAAATATTCGAAAAAGAACCTTGTTAATGTTTTAAATTATTGTAAATAAAATAGTCCAACTCTTGTAATAAAAATCATAAACCTGTGAAAAGACTGCTTAATTTAAATATTTATTTTGACAGCTAATAAATAACTTTCTTATATTATAAACAAATATAAAACAACAAACAAATAGCCAACAACAAAACTAAAAGAACTAAAACTAACAACAACATTAAATGATCTCTAAAATAAGTTCCATATTCGAAAATTATACTACTTTAATATAATAAAATAATACAAAGAGAGAGAGAGAAAGAGAGAAATGCATAAAATTTGAATATCATTTGAATATATAGTTTTTGTTGGAGGAGCTACATAAACAACTATATCAACATTCATTACAACAAAAGCCATTTAACTTTAAGAATGTGTAGAATAAAAAAAAAACTAACCTATGATACGCTCAACTAAATAAATACTCATTCGAAATGAAAATTAAAAAAAAAATAGATTTAATGAATGTTAACGAAAAAAATGTTTAGATTTTATTTTATGAATAAATACAAGTGGAAACAAAATTTAACAAATTTATTTATCACTATAGATGTAACTTATTGACCTATTGTATAGCCAATTTTCCGATATTCTAACCATCTTGGATCAACAGATTCCTATATTGAACCAAAATATATTATTTGCCTCGATTAAATTGAAACAAAAAAAAAAAACATACTTATTAAAATAATTACAAAATTTACTATATATCTATATAGAAAATTTTTATTCCTTACCCTATTTTTCTTAGGTAAATTATTAAGAAAATTCCTCAAATAAAAAAAATAAAATAATAATAAAATAAAATAAAAATAAGATTTTAATTTTTAGTTATAGGCTTTCTTAGATAGGTACAACCCATAGACCTACCCGTGCTACATTTATCTAAATTGCACAATTTGAAATGAAAATTCTTTTCACAAATTCTTAAGACTTGCGCCTCAATAGCTCTTTCGGAATTTGACATGCAAATTATTCCCAAAATATTTTTTTTAAATATACGATTATCAAAATTTACGATTTAGGGGGGCTACGTCCTATTTTTATCTCAAATGTTGAATTTTACACGAAAATCTTAAGACATGCGCTACAATAGTTCTTTAGATATGCGACGATAAAAATATGCTTACGATCCTATCGAAGAATACCTAAACTATCTTTTGGCTTTAACCGTTTGTACGAAATTTCGCGGTGTTACAAGTTTTTGCTTCGTTTCTATGACTTGTAGTACTCTATAATTGCTCAGGACCACATTGAGCGCACCATTAATTGTGCAAAAAATTGTCAGTAATAACAAATCGTTTAATCAAATTTCATCTTTCTAAAATTATCCATTATTGAGATATCAGCGGAAAATATGAAGCCGGGTTACAACGGACACAAATTTTTTTCTGGCCAAAATTTTTTTCTTTTATGAACTGATTTTGCCGATTTACAATATCAAACAAACCTTACCGAAGCTGAACATTTGTACCAAATTTGGTCACCTCGAGCCCAGATAGGCGGACGGGTGTATTTATATATATATATATATATATATATATATATATATTTTGTCTTGATGATTATTTCGACATACTAAGAACAGAATGATATACTCAAAGATGATTGCGAAAAAAGGCGAACATTTTATTCCCTCAGAAATTTATTTTTATTCCGATCAAAAATTTGTTATATCGAATGTCCCATGAATTACACAATGTAACAGTATTTTGGGGACGGAATCATTCCATCTGCAATTGATGGCATTTGACGAGTAGCAAATGAAAAATCCAAAGGATTTTTCGGTGGTAAACAAAATTTTTGATTTATGGCTTTTTAAACTTTTCGTTTTTAAGACCAAAGTCTCAGATGAGTCGAAAAAACTAATATGAATATAGTTCGAAGCTCAATTATTTTCGCAGATACATATATATATATATATCTTTCCGAACGTTACTGATATATTCCTGGAATATTCTTTCGGAGTAGATAAATATGAACTAGTAGTGGAAACAGTATACAGTTCACATTTACTTGTGCCGTTTGATGCCAATACAGTCTCCTAATACATCGGATTTCTTTGTCGTCCATAAGAATTTCTATCAGTTTATCATGCTGGACAGTGTCGAAAGCTCTCTCGTAATTTATGAAGCATAAGAAAATTTCCTTTTATACATTTATACATACTAATAACTGTATAGAAAAAATTGCTTCCCGGGTACCTCCTTTAAAACAAAACTGAGACTCACCCATTTTTCTCACATTTTTCATAAATTCTGGAGTGAATAATTCGGAGAAATATTTTTAGGACGTAACTCATTAATCATTACAATGTTTTGTGTGCCTTCTCTTGGGAATGGTTATGAAGGCTTATTTATTGTGGGAATTGAACGGTGTTGTAAATAAAGTTAAACAACTCTGTTAGAAATTGAATGTTATCATTATATATTAAATTAATTATCTTGGATGGAATCTCATCAGGTCCACAAGCTTTTTTGACACTTATGAACTTTAATCCCGACTCCTACTACTATAGTGATCGAATTTTCTGTAAATGCTTGCTGTTCCTCAAAGCTTGATCGAGTGTTCGGACTATTCAACAACATATTTGATGTATTTGAAATATGAAATATTTTTAAAAAGTTGAAATGTTATCCACCTAAAATTGTAAACATTTTTCCGTAACCATACTTTAGATTGAAGAAAAAGTACATACTGCATAAACAAAACGCATGTGAACGCAGCAGTATAATTTAAACAGCCGTAATTTTTTTACATAAAATTGATGGTGGTATAGGAAAATAAAATAACAACAACAATAAACAATTATACTATAGAAACTTTGCATGGAAAAAGAAATGATGATAAATTAAAATATCTAAAAATAGCGCCCTATCCATTAGAAATTGGAAGGGAGTCAAAATAAGTACTTTAATGTCAATCAAATTTGAGCTCTACGATACTGTGATGCAAGAGCTATGATCGAGAGTTGTGATCGAGCAAATGACACATTTTAGACTTTAACATATCAATATTTAGTGGTTATTTTCCAGAAGTTTGCAGAAAATCTTATATTATAACTTTGTTTAAATCCGGAAGCAGATCCAACATTTCCAATTATAGAGTTATTGCTAAATTAAGTGTTATTCCAAAACTTTTCGAAAAAATAATTACTGAAATCCTTTTGCATCAAATTGTTTGTTATCTTTTCCCACTCCAGCATGGATTTAGAGAAGGATGTTTCACTACTACTAACCTTTTGGAGTTCACAACCTCAGTTATTACTGCATTTGATTTCGGTTCACAGACAGACACAATTCAGCAAAGCTTTCGATAAAGTAAATCACAATCTGCTATTGTTTAAATAAAATGGATTTCTTCATATCTTAAAAAAAGATACCAATTTGTATTATTTAAAGAAACATTTAGACAATGTACTTTACCAACTTGTATCACTTGTATCACGAATTCTGAAATATTATATATGCTGATGATGTAAAGCTGTTTCATTGATTTAACTCTTCCTATCAATGTTCCATACTCCAGTCAGATCTTGACAATCTTTGTGATTGGTGCATGATGAATCTGAATTTGAAAAAGTGTAAACTCACGATGTTCTACAGAAGAAGTCCAATACTATGTAGATATACAATAAAAGAATATAATCTTGATCTAGTAAAAGAATTTCTTGATCTGGGTGTATTGCTTGATTGTGAGCTATCATTTAATTCCCACGTTTCAAAAGACAAAAGGAGTTCTAGGTTTCCTCAAGCGCTATGGAAGACAATTTAATGATCCTTACGTTTTAAAGAAATTATTCACATCTTTCATAAGACCAATCCTGGAATATGCTTCAGTGATCCGGGATCCACAATACGATGTTAATATAAAGACAATTGAATCGGTCTAGAAACAATTTCTTTTATTTTGTCTTCGCAAACTTCCTTGGTATAATAATATTATTTTATCATCATATGAAAGTCGATTACAGCTTATTGATCTTCATACTCTTGAAAGTAGGAGTAAATATATGAATACATATTTAATTTGTAATTAATTTAGTAAACGGTTGAATTAATTCCGAATTCGTGATCCCAAATCGTCCAACTAGAAATTATACTCCTTTAAAAATTAAATATTTTCATACCAATTTTGCCAACTTTGATCCCATTAGACGTAAATCTAATCCGCATTAAAAGAAGTATTTCTAACTTAGTTAAATAATAGTCTTATTATATTGAATGATTATGAAAAAAATTTTATTGTAAATAGCTTTAAGAATAATATGTATGCTAGCCTGTAAGTAATTGTAATTTCATTGGCTATTAAATAAATAAAAAAAGTTTCCCTATTGTTTCACTTCCACATGTTCCCCAACGAGCATGATGGCTATTGTCACTCTACTATCCATAAAATAAATGGGAATATGTTGAAAAAACTAAAGTTGCACCTCATAGTTGTGGAGGTGGCAAATTGACTGCCTCCTATGAAGTATCACGTAGTGACTATTGATGCCTTAATGTAGTCGGTGACTTTCCCGAACTAATTACTTTCGTTCGGGAAAGTCACGTGTTCTTACAAATCTGCAAAAGGAGGAAGTTTGTACCAAAAAGTCAGTTTTTAGCTCAGCCAATACATAACCCTAAGTTATTGAGGTCTAAAATCTTATAGCGTTTTCTTTTCAGAAGAAAGGTGTTACCATGTTACTGTGTAAAATTATTTAAAGATTACCCTCACCCTCATAAAAAGGTACCCGTTTTATAACTATAATAGAACTAAAAATGTGTGACCAATTTTGTAATTGCGCTATATTTTAAGGTGCATAATTATAAAAAAATAATTAACCGAACGAAATCGGATTTTTGTGTAAATTTTGAAATTTTTCTGAAACTTCAAATATTGGATTTTTTTTTTTTTTTTGAGAAATTTCAGACTTTTACGAAATATAAAATTTTTAGTGAAATTTTAAGTTTTTGTTGAAATTTTGAGTTGTAGTAAAATTTCGGATTATTGGTGAAATTTCTAATTTGAGGTGCAATTTCAGGTTAAACGCTGTTACACTGGAAAATAACTCGAGAAATGACACAGCATAGTTTATAGGCCTTCATGAGGGCATCATAAATCAATTTTAAAAATTTCAGGACACCCTCAAAATTTCGAGTTATTCGCGAAAATAGTGCTTATGGGTAGGTTCTTGTATAAATGTATTTCTAATTCTGTTTTTTTATTATTTTATTTTTTCCCCCTTTTTAAACTTTTTCGGAAAGTAGAAAAAACAGTCTTTTAAACCGTATACATTTGGTTTGTTTTGGTCAAATATTAAAAGTAAATTTTCGAACAATCTCTAGAAAGTATAAAATTTTTAAACAATTGTTCGAGTTTAACTGCGATTTATTATAATTTTTTCTGTAAAAGCCATTGCATCCATACAATAATTTCTAAGTCCATTTTTATTTTGAACACAACCAAATATAATATTTCTAAATTGAATAAAAACCATAGAACTTATTCGATTTTATCTGTAATGACATACTAAAACTTTCCATTCATATATATGAAGAATAAAGTTTAGAATGAAGAATAAAGTGTTTTGTGATATCCTCAAATTGGTCTTCAACTCACATTAGATCGTTTTCCGAGTGAAAATAAAAAGTGTCATTTTGTAGCAGCGTGAGTTTGAGGCGAATTTTTTGAGTTTATGGCGAAATGTCAGATTTTTTATTTGCTGAAATTTTCTATTCTTTGTGAAATTTCAAATTTTTGGTGAAATTTAAAGTTTTTGGTTAAATTTAAAATTTTTTTAAAAATTTTGTATTATTGGTGAAATTTTTCATTTTTAGTGAAATTTTAAATTTTTGGGAAATTTCAAATTTTTAGTGAAATTTTGGAATTTCTGGGGAAATTTCGAATTTTTGGAGAAATTTGGGAATTTTTGGTGAAATTTCCAAATTTTTATTTTTTTTAGTGAATTTTCATATTTTTGGTTAAAATTCAAAGTTTTGGTGAAATTTGGGATTTTTGATGATATTTCGATTTTTTTTTTTTTTTTTTTTTTTTTTTTTAATGGTCATAGTTTGGTGAAACATCACTAAATATTAAACATAAATTCTTTTCGGCAAAAATGTTTGAGTTGCTATTAATAAAGTGCAGCATTACATTTTTTCAAAATAGAACACAAGAGGGTAAAGAACAGAATAAAGGCAACATTTTAGTCAGACATTATAAATGAAATGAAAAATTGGCCACTTTTGATCAAAGGCATAGAAAATATCAAATTTTATGTTAAATTATCTGACAGCCCTGCTAAGACTAGGTCTCTCAACCCCTCTCTAACAGTCTCACCACCTACGCTAGTGATGATATAACACACACATAATCTTCTTTTATTTTCTTCTTCAGTTTTTATACCCTACACCACCATAGGTGGAGAGGATATTATGAGTTTGTGCTAATGTTTGTAACACCCAAAAATATTGATCTAAGATCCACCCTAATGTATACCAATCGGCTTAGAATCACTTTTTGAGTTGATTTAACTATGTTCGTCTGTCCGACCATGTAAACCATGTAACCAAACTACAGTTGATAATTTTGAAAATAATTTAATGAAATATGTCTTTTATGGAAAAAAAACAAGCCTATTGAAATTGGTTATGATCGGTCCATTGTTTTACCTATCCCCCATAAAAATATGCTGTATAAATCTCTATGCCAAAGGTCGGTCCATAATTGAACATAGTTCCCATATAAACCCCTCTTTGGATAATCAATTCAAAGCGCATAAATCCCATAGAAATATTAGTGCCAAGTTAATATTTTACACATAAAAGTTTTATATTAGTAGAAATCACAATGCCAAATTTTAAGAATATTGGCCCATAATTAAACAAAACTCCCATATAAGGTCTACTTCCGGGAATCACTCTAATGTGCATAAATAACATAATATAAGCATATGTATGTTTCATAGAATAGATAGACCCCACCCCGTATTTTGATGCTCATACGCAATGGTGTAGGGTATAATATTTTCAGGCTTGACCGACTTTATCTTTTTTACTTGTTTTTTATTAATTTACCCCTATAATGCTACAATGTAATATTAAGTACGTATACGTATTATGTGATTCGTTAAGCGTCTACAAAAATCATCGTTAAATTATATTACCACAACAACAATAATAGCAGCTGCAACAACAATAGTTAACAATTCTTTTTGTTTTCGTTTTCATTTCTTTCATTGTTATTGCTGTCTTCTTCTGTTGCTGCTTTGACTAAATATAATTGTGGCGTTATCGTCAACGTCTTGTCTAATGATCAAAATAAAACTTTACACACGTAACGACTGTTGCTGCTTTTTTTTAAGCAGTCATTTATTCTGCTAGCCGTCTTGCTGCTGTTTTCTCTGCTTCCACCATATAATCGTTTTCACTTTCTATGATACAACAACAAACATTTGTTAGGTCTTAAACATAAAAAAGCAACAATAAAATAAAACCAAAAATCGTAACGAATCGAGCGACATGCTGACCCCATTTCTCACATACTGGAAATGTTTTACGACTCGAGTTTGCAGCGTTCCGATCGTAGCAACAGCAACAATACCAACGATTTGTTTAAAAATATTGTTTGAAGTGTGTATGTGTGTGTATATGCTAGTATTTGCCATAGACGGCGATTATACGTTTTTTTTACTGTCATGCTCCATACTTTTGCCAACTTTGTTTGTTGTTGTAGTTGTTGCTTTCGTTTTCTTTAAAATAAATAAAAGAAAAAAACTTTTTATTTATTTTTATCGTTTATTTTGCATTCTTCACGATGCACGAATTTATTTTGATAGTTACAATAAAAACAACAACAACAGCAACAAAAAAAAGCTCATGTAATTGCTACGTCATCGTTTGATTCTTTATGGCTGGATTAAACAACACGTTTCACTCAAGAGTGACGTTTGTTGTAGTTGTTACAACTTAAGTGTATATTTGATAACAATTTGATCGTTATGTCGATTTTCTTTTGTTTTTTTTCCTTCTTAAGATCCATAAAGAATGATGGGAAAATCTAAATATCGATTAGTAAGATTTTTTAAATTTTTTCGATGCGGTAAACAATCAGGCAATAACCGAAAGTCGAATTGATACCTAAACGGACGATAAACATCACCGGTGTCCGACAAGTATGCCGAAAAATCCGAGTCAGTCGATATCATGCCATGCACAATATATTTATATATATATATATATATATATATATATACATATATATATATATATATATATATATATATATACATATATATATATATATATATATACATATATATATATATATATATATACATATATAAGAATTAATTATAAAAAGTGAAGAATTTTTCTGTCCCCATAGTATCCGCAAGGCATAAATATATATATATATATATATATATATATATATATATATATATATATATATATATATATATATATTTATATTTATATTTATATTTATATTTATATTTATATTTATATTTATATTTATATTTATATTTATATTTATATTTATATTTATATATATATATATGTATATCAGTAAAATTTTCGATACCTTGTTTTGAAGAGAAGTATGGGCTAAACGGAAGGTGGAGTTTTCCAAATATATTATCGAACGTAGTGCAGACACCGCATGCGTCGTCATTAGCACCCGCAAAATCCTCTACTCCAAAAGAAGTCATCGTTCGTTAGTAGTTATTTTAACCCTCATATACACTGCCTGCCACTTGAATATAGAATCACATTTTTTTAACTTTAATATCTCCTAAACCAAATTTCAAAGTGTTGGCTTTCAGTTTCCTGAAGAAATAAAAAATATACATATTTTGTTATACTAAAATTATGCATTTATTTAAAGACATGTATTTCTGTGGTACTTTTTCGTGTGTCACTTGAATAAGGAATTCTTTTAATATTAATCAGGAAGGCTATGATTTGAATTTCTTTCAATATAAACGGCTAGAGAATTTTTAATTTGATAGTTTTTAAATAGTTTTTATTCAAAATGGGACGTGGTAAGGCTCTTAATAACTCTGAAAAAGAAAACATTCTGATTTTGAAATCTCAGGGTCAGAATCCTATCCAAATAGCCAAAAACATTACCAGAGGAAAAAAAATATGTGCACAATTATTTAAATAACGTGGAAAGATATGGAAAAAACATGAAAGGGCGGAAGAAAATGGCAACAACTCCAAAAGAAAGTGGAGTCAGTGCCAGTCTAAGAACAGTGCACTGTATTTTAAAGTCGTGCCCATACATAGTCCGACGAAAACTACAAAAAAAAAACCATCACTTAATGAAAAACGCAAATCACAAAGTCTACAGTTTGCCAAAAATACAACGACATGGTCCGACAAATGGTTTAAAGTTGTATTTTCCGATGAAAAATAGTTTAATATTGATGGTCTCGACGGGTATAAATATTACTTCCATGACCTAAATAAGGACGAATAATTTTTGATTCGCAGACACAGCCGAGAGGGCGGAATAGTGGTGTGGGGTGCCATTTCATATTATGGTACCATAGAATTGGTTTTTGTATCCAACAAAATGACTGCAACGACTTACAAAAACATTCTGGAGGAAGCATTTGCAAAATTTAATGATTTCTTTGGATCCATACCTTGGATGCACCAACACGACAACGCTCCGATTCATACCGACAGAGCAGTAAAACAATGGATTAATCAACAAGTTGTTCAACCTTTGGATTGACCCCCATATTCACCAGACCTGAATTCAATGGAAACTGTCTGGGGTTGGCTTGCAAGAAAGGTTTAAGAAGGAGGAAAACAATTTGAGACGATAGAATTCTTAAAGGATGCAATAACGGAAGCATGGAGTTCAATTTCGCTAAATTACTTAGAATCATTATACAACTCGATGCCAAATCGCATTTTTGAGGTTATTTCTAAAAATGGTGGCAGTATTCATTACTAATTCAGTGCTAGAAGATAAAAACTTTCATTTTTATTACCTAAAATTTAAAAATAAATTACAGTTTGCTTAGTTTTAAAATATTCCTTATTCAAGTGAAACACGAAAAAGTACCACAGAAATAGATGTCTTTAAATAAATGCATAATTTTAGTAAAACAAAATATGTATATTTTTTATTTCTTCAGGAAACTAAAGCCTAAACTAAACACTTTGAAATTTGGTTGTGCAAAAAATTATTTTTTTCTGAACTTTAGTTTAGGAGATATACTTAATTAAAGTTAAAAAAATGTGATTCCTTATTCAAGTGGCAGGCAGTGTATTAAGTAGAAATAAAATATTTTTTTCATATATTTTTTTACGTTTTTTTTTTTTTGAATTGTTGTCAAATTATTAAAAAAGTTAATTAAATTAGTTAATATAATTACATATTAAAATAAAAATGATTAAAATGTTAATTGAAAAATTTTAGAGAATATTTTTTCTATGTATCTATACGTATGTATGTTAGATAAAGTGGTATCATCTACAAAATTCTGCAAAGTGTCTCAGTAGCAGTAGATCTTCTTTTGATAAATCAAAAACACAAGTAAATCGAAATATTTTTTAATTTAAATTAAAATTAAATCGTATTTTTATGATGTGTTTTAAATTAAACTAAAACTTAATAATCTCAAAGCTTGCAACTAATTAAGAATCTACGCATTCAACTTCTCAACTATACTCCCACAACAACTTACATTTAAATTGATCAAAAATAAATAATTTAAATAAAAATCACAAGTCATGGTGAACTCAATTCGCAGTAAAAATGTAATGAAGAAGCAATTGTAAATCACGGAATACAAAAACAACAAAGAAATCATGTCACCTGGTTGAATATTTAGATTTCTTGTTGTTGTGAACAATACCAATTAACCGAAATAAATTCAAATGGACTCTTATATTTTTCTGATTTAGTTTGATTTTTTCTTTTTTCTTTTTTTTGCCAATATTTTTTTAAATTGGTCGCATTCACACAAAATAAATATAAAAAAATATTTGGCTACTAACAGTATTATGCACTGCAGTCATTATTAATGATTGCGTGACAATATTAAAGTCTCATCAAAATGCTACTTGTATGAGTATTTTTTTCATGATTATTTTTTTGTTTAGTTTTATTTTTGTTTTCTTTAACTTTAAAGTATTTAAGTTTAATTGAATTGTATTGTTTTGCATTTTTTAGTAAGACAGGGGGGCATATAGTACGAGCTGGGGTATTAAGGCAGTATATTATACCAAAAATAAAAAGATTTATGCGTTTGAAGTTCCACGAAAAATTGTTTGTCATGTTGTTGTTTGGTTTGCTGTCAATTTTTATTAAATTAAATAAATTTATTTGTGTATTTGTAACTTTTTGACACTCTTTTTGAGAGTGGTATAAAGTTTAGTTTAATGTTTAGTATAGGGACTGGTATAGAGTCTAGAGTCTTGTATATGATCTAGCATAAAGTCTAGTATAGAGTCATTCTCAGGAGAAAATAACGGAAGTAACCACCCTGAGGAACCTAGCTATAGCGTGAGTGGAAAGCGTGCCAAAATGGTTACAAGTTACCAGGCTAATGCTATAACTGCCTCCGTTCTAAAAGACTTGGCAAATATCAAAGTATGTTCGAAAATTGTCACCATTAAGTTCGGATGATATTCCCTGATTTGCGCATATTTGGCTCCGGGAGAAGGTCTTGTGAGCTTCTCGTGAGGACCTTATGTCTTGCTTATGGTGGTAGAGATAACCATGGAATCTTGAATTAATTATACAAGAATTGGAGATAACTAGCAGCTTTGAGTTGAGACGACTTAGAATGAGCAATAACATTAGAAACAATTTCAACAACAGTGATAATTGCATGAAGTTACCTATTTATCCATAAAACTCCTTCAAGAAAAGTGCAGTGACAATGAGCAGAGCACTAGAGCAGAGAATAGAGGGAATACAGAAAAGAGCAAAGCAGGAATACCGCTACTGCCGATGAACTTACGGCAGTAGCAGTATGTAAACTTATTTCATCCCTGATGGAATTCGTAAAAGCAAAGAACAATATTTATCACATCATAAAGAAACTGGTTCGCAAAATTAAAATAACGTACAATGAGGCAATAGACGAGGTACGTGGCGAAAGATTCGTCTAAAAAAAGTAGAGCAGGCAACGCCAAATTCCTTCAAGATATCAAAGCCCAGCGTAGTGGCTAATAATAGGAGTAGGAACCTTAATGAAAACCCTTTAAGGACAACGCCGAAGAAAATTAAGAAACAAGAGGAGTAGTTGCCTAAATGATAGTTACCTAAAAATAACTCCGAAGAAAAGTAAAAAACCACTATCTCCCTTAGAAAGTGGAAGAAAGTAATGAAGCACATCCTTAACAAAATGGAAAGGATATCATGCCACCATCGGGATGGATGAAAGTTATTCGTATAGAATAGTTTGTAGAGTATACAACGGAATAAGGCTAGGTCTAATGCTCTCACAATTGCGGCAAATGAGAAAACAATATTACGCAGATATTCTTCGTTAAATAAAAGCTGATTCGGAGATTAAAGTTTTCGAAGAGAACGTACAAAAAATTGATAGAACTATTACTGTCAATAAAAAGTTCCCGTAAAGATGAGTCAGGAAAATTCAACGAACTTATTAGAAAAAAACTAGAGGGGAAAGCTGACATAAAGGCGAAAGTAAGCGAGACATCAATAGAGTGTAAGAATTATGACGAAATGACAACAACAGCGGACATCAAAACATGCGGAGGCATATAAACAGCAAAAATTTGCTTGCCAGACGCAATCGCTCATAAAGTTGTAAAAATGACAAAAATCAGAATTGGATGGACAATACATCGGGTCCGCGAATCTTTTTCACTCAAACACTATCTCAGATGTTTTGAGTTTGTGCACAGCGTTTTCTAAAAACGATATAGAAAGATAAAATTTATGCCGTAAATGTGGAGAGAGAAACTGTATCGCAAGATGTGGAACCGCTGAATCAAGATGTGTATTCTGCGTAAACAATAATTGTGTAGTAATTTGACATATAGCGGGTAGCAGTAAATATACAGTATTTAAGAAAACACAAAATAAAAATTATTCAGCTAAATCTGTACCATCGTGCAGTGGTTCAAGACCTTCTTTGTCAAGCAATCCGTGAAACAAACATTCCGTTAAATGAGTTTGAGACTTTCATAGGACGGCAAAAAAGATCCTCCCTTAAACATGAATAGTTGCGCTATATGGATTTTGATGTGCTGAACACGAATCTGCTTTCAGTTCTCTTCCATTAGGTCTGAATTTTTTTAATGGGCGATTCTAACATTTCGTCCATAAATCAGGAATGGTATGTACGACTCATATAAATGAAACAACAAAAGATGCGGACTGAAAATGTTTTCAAGCCACCTTAACATAATTTGTATTATTTTATATGCTCAATATTTTCAGAGTTATTTAGGAATTAGTTTTTTTTTTTTTTTTTGCAAAATTTAAGTTCTTTTAAAAAGTAAAAAGGCCAAAAATATTTCTGTATTTATCCTTAATATAAATCTGGTAGTACTACAAATAAAATAAGCCATGTGTCATAAAAATTGATGCACAAATCTTGATTATATTCATAGTTCAGTAAAAGTACCCAAGTATACCTACAATTAGCTGGAGATACACTGGTGGGAAAAAATAATAGGTGGACTAGATGGAATTGACGAGTACTGATTTTTTTACGGGCATTACTAATATGAACACCTTATTCAGCGGTTACACTTGTGTAACTCGAGAACGGTTTGTCAAATTTAAATAAATAAAACTCTTTTAGATGCCCATAAAAATTATTTTCAGATTATCTTAACATTATTTTTTTAAACGCTCCATAATTTCGGAGTTAATAACCAAAATTCTTCTAATTTTTCATGAAAAGCTTACATTTTTTCATCATTATTTTCCAAAACTGTTGGGCCGATAAAAAATATTAATGTTAAGGTGACTTAAAGATCTTTTGGTGTTTCAACTGTCTAAATCGGATAACCCGCTGCGGCATTATGGTAAGATATACTCGAGTATTCGTCTTATTAAATGGAAAATAGTATAAATGCCCATATTTTCGAATAATCATGAGCTGCCGGGAAAAATCTGGAAGCAGATACGTGTTTAGCAGGTCAAATGCCATTTTGTCCACATATTTGTTTTTTTAGGAGAAGAATGAAACATTTTTTTTTTTTTGCCGACTAGTGTAATCAGTGGACTTTTTAACGCATACATAATTAACTAAGGATGTAATTTTGCTAAAGCAAGAGGTCATATACTATTGGAAGATTTCACCCAACTAAATCTTATTCTTATTAAACACAGTAACATTCAAATGTATCGAGCAGTAAAACCTGTATGTCGAAGCAGTACACCTCGAATAGTGTGTTAGAGAAAACTATACTCAAAGCGACCATCTGGCCATTATTTTCGCGGTAGAAAACGCTATTACCTTGCCTACAAGCTTAAGGAGCATATTTCGAACCACGAGTTGGGCACGGGAGAAAATAGACCTGGAAATTTTCCGAGTGGAATTTTCTGTTCGATTGATGTGGACGGAAACTCCTGAGACCATCTATATATGTTCACATTTAGGTGTAACTCTAAAATAACGAGACTCGGGAGGATATGCCTTAGGGCAAAGAGGTAGATCGAAACAGGATATTGATATTACCAATATTGCAATCAAAAGAAGCAAACTAGAGAGTTTTAAATAGTTGTGCAGAAAAATTAATCTGAACTTACGGCGAAACGCACACTGAATAGCAATGTCACGTCTAAAGGGCACACAACTTTAGACGTACAAAAGAAAGGTAATCTTTCCACAGCCACACCAGAAACCGATGACATATCTTGAAATATCCATAGAGAAAGTGTCATAATCCGTGAAATCCGTGAGAACATAGCTCAAAGATTGGACGTAATTGCAAACAAAACCAGATATATTTGCAAAGGTATTTAACAACCGCTTACAGAAATGCTAATTTCCTAAGGCTTGGAAAAAGTAGAAACTAGTTTTAATACCAAAAGCCACAAAAAACTTGGAGACTCATAAACGTGTGGCCCAATTTGCTCATTAAATTGTGCTTGGGAATTTTTTGGAAGGGGGTGATCTACAATAGATTACTACCAGCAGTGGAAAGATCCAGAGAGACAGTACGGATTTCGAAAGGCTAGATTGCGATAAATATGGTATTAAGGAAGACAGAAGAGGCTATAAAAGAAAACTCGAGAGTAAAGTTGGGTGTTTAACATGAAGTGTATTCACTGGCTTTATACTAGGACAATACACTAATGTCTTCAAAATATATAGTAAAATAACTGTTGTCCCTTAATCTCTTGTAGGGTATCGAATTAATATTTGTACCCATTTTCTTTTGCTTATACTAAAATTAACAAGTAAACCTAAAATACGTTTTATTTATTTTATTTTGTGCATTGATCATGCGTAGCACGTTTGAACAAAAACAACAACAGTTTAACTTTATTTTTTTTTTTTTGGTTTATTACTTTTCTAATTTGTTTTTGTTAATACTAAACCAATAAAAATACAGCTAAAACTTATACATAGTACTCGTAGTTTGGGGTTTCTTTTAAAAGCGAAAGTGTGACATCTTTTCACTTTCAAGGCCGCATAATCAAACCTGAAAAAATCACACACACTAACCAAAAATAAAACGTATAAATTAAAAGAAAACGATTTTTGAATACACAAAAGAAAGAAGACAAAAAGCACACACTGAAAACTAATTTGAATTTTTATTATTTGGTCTAAAAAATTTAACCAAAAAATATATATTTATATAAAAAAAAACGAATGTTAAAATGGAAATTAACTTAAAAAGAAAAAAGAGAACGAATGATTTAAACGTTCGATGCATCATCATTATAAACCATAATTTGGATACAGATTTAAACACAGTCGAGTGAATTTAGGCTAAAATTTGTTTAAATCAATTATTCATTAATTTGTTTCAATGTTGTTTTTTTTTTTTAGAAAAAACATTTGTCATACAAATATTCTCTATTATACCGTTTTAATTAAATATTAATCTTTTTTGAAATATTCCAAAAAAGTAACATATTTTTTTGAATTTCATTATTAAATGAAATAAAATTATTAACCTCTTGCTTGCCTCTGTGTATTACATCACAATTAATGTATTCATGTTTAAATGCAGGTATATATAAATTTACCGTTATACATAAATATAAACAAATTATTATTGTAGTAATTAATATTTTGTATAATTAATTAAATATATAATAAATACTACTTCCAAAGAAAGAAAGAGAGAAAATATTGAAGGGAATTCAAATGGAATTTTTATGACCGAAAAACCTGACATAATACAATGAATTCAATACTCGTCTTTAAAATGCCTAAAGTTACTTATTATCTTTACTAGCTATTTCTACCCAACGTTATGCGTATTGTCCGATATGTATTAAAAAAACATAAAATTAAAACCTAATTTAAGTTCATGTTACGATTTGTATCAAATCATGCTTATATTTCTAATCAATAGTTATCGCTTACACTCAAAGAAAGTAGTGATCATAACCTAAAAGCACCATATTATGATTGGAACATATGATCGCAGTGAAAAATAGAAATGATTAAATGATTATAATTAATAATTATTATGATTACATTTTGCCATATGTATTTTTTTATTCATTTTATGATTCTAGTTTTACATATAACTGAACAATCTTACTGTATCATTATTTGAGGTTATTATACTATTATTCTATCTTATTATATTATATGTCATATTATGATTCTGTTTTATAATGTTATTATGTCCTTCTTCCTATTAGTATTCCATTTTATCATGCAATTATCCCATGTTATCATATAGTTATCTAATCTTATCATATTATTATTTCATTTTATCATATTATTGTTCTATCTTATCATATATTAAGATAAAACGTATTAATAAAAAATTATGTTTATAAATATTTTATTGAATATAAGGGAGAAGAGTGCTCATTAAAACCTAATTTAAGTTCATGTTACGATTTGTATCTATCATGCTTATATTTCCAATCAGTAGTTATCGCTTACACTCAAAGAAAAAATGTAGTTGTAGTGATCATAATCTAAGAGCACCATATTATGATTGGAACATATGATCACAGTGAAAAATAGAAATGATTATAAGTAATAATTATTATGATTCCATTTTGCCATATTGTGTTCGATTTTATTTATTTTTTTTTTTTATTCATTTTATGATTCTAGTTTTACATATAACTGAACAATCTTACTGTATCATTATTTGAGGTTATTATACTATTATTCTATCTTATTATATTATATGTCATATTATGATTCTGTTTTATAATGTTATTATGTCCTTCTTCCTATTAGTATTCCATTTTATCATGCAATTATCCCATGTTATCATATAGTTATCTAATCTTATCATATTATTATTTCATTTTATCATATTATTGTTCTATCTTATCATATATTAAGATAAAACGTATTAATAAAAAATTATGTTTATAAATATTTTATTGAATATAAGGGAGAAGAGTGCTCATTAAAACCTAATTTAAGTTCATGTTACGATTTGTATCTATCATGCTTATATTTCCAATCAGTAGTTATCGCTTACACTCAAAGAAAAAATGTAGTTGTAGTGATCATAATCTAAGAGCACCATATTATGATTGGAACATAGAAAAATAGAAATGATTATAAGTAATAATTATTATGATTCCATTTTGTCATATTGTGTTCGATTTTATTTATTTTTTTTATTCATTTTATGATTCTAGTTTTACATATAACTGAATAATCTTACTATATCATTATCCCATTCTATCAAATAATAATTTGATGTTATTATACTATTATTCTATATTATAATATTATATGTCATATTAAGATTCCGTTTTATAATGTTATTATGTCATTCTTCTTATTAGTATTCCATTTTATCATGCAACTATCCCATGTTATCATATAGTTATCCAATCTTATCATATTATTATTTCATTTTATCATATTATTATTCTATCTTATCATATATTAAGATAAAACGTATTAATAAAAAATTATTTTTATAAATATTTTTTTGAAGATAAGAGAGAATTGTGCCATTAGCAAAAAAAAAAAAAGTATTTACATACGAGGGCGGATAAATAAGTCCTAAATAAATGGCTCGGTGGAAAGAGATTCAACTCCAACGATGAAATTATTGAGGAAAACAAATACCTATTTTAAGGACCTCGAAAAATCCTATTATTTACGTAAAGTAAATGACGACACATGCTCAAAATTTTAACAGGTGGTACTTGATGGGAATAGTGTTGCATTTCAAATAACTACGAGGGAAGTTCGAAAAGTCACGGACTTATTGATCCGCCCTCAATTTATATTTAGCATATTTTAGCATAGTTTGTTCAAAACATTATATTTTCACATATTTTATGCTTAGCAACATAATTTAGCAAATTTTCATAGAAACATATTTCATCAATTTAAATGACATATTTTTGCATATTTCTTAGTTAAGAGCATATTTTTGCCTTTTTACACCTAAGAACATAATTTTACATATTTTAATAAATTTTGCATATTTTAAACCCCACAGAATTTTTTACAAAATCTGCCACTAGTGAAAATTTCTTTTAACTGTCACATACGTTTTTCAAATACGATTCTCTAATAATATTCATTTTATAAATTGATAAAAATTATATAATTTCAACTTTAAATGTTTTTAAGTGAAAAATGAAAACATTTTTTGACAATTGTTAATAAAAATCAAGTTATTATTAGTATGAAGAGTAGATAATTTAAAATTTATACAGGAATAATAATAATAATTTTTAATTTCAAGGGCATATTTTCCGATTTTAGAAGCATTTTTTATGCGCATAAAATTTTTTTAGAGCATATTTTTGATTGCTCTGTTAACCAATATTAAAAATTGTCAAAAGAGTCAAAAAATCTCGAAAATATCGTATAAAATTGAAAAAAAGTCAGAAGAAGTCGAAAATGTTCGAAAAATCAATCATTTAAAATTGAAATTGAAAAAAGTCGAAAGGTCGAAAAGGCGACTTTTTGTTCCAACTATAAAACCTTACACTTTATACATGGTAAAACGGATTTAATTTTTATTAGCAATTGCTAACATGTATGTAAGTCCTTGTTACATTTTACTATATTCAAAGTTAACACAAAATTTCTCTAAATTTGTAAAATAAAAATTATTAAGAAATTGGATTTGATAAACGTATGTGACAGCAAAAAGAAAATTTCACTAATGTAGAATTTGTAAAAAATTGCAATGCTTGCAAAATAAGCAAAATTTTTCTCTTTAGTGTAAAATATGCAAAATTATGCACCTTAGTGTAATATATGCAAAATTATGCTCTTAAGTGTTAAATATGCTCTAAAATAAGGATTTTCTATGAAAATATGATATAATATGCTGATAAGACAAAATATGCACAAATGCGCTGTTAGGACCAAAATATGCAAAAATATGCTGTAACAAATCGATGCCAAAATTTCTAAATTTGTCTGAAACGGATAAAAACCTAACAGTTTGGTTCGTTTGAAGTTCAGGAAAAAAAAAATAAGATTTTGCATATTTTTTATTGCCCAATTTATAACATTTAAAGTAATTTAAACGCAAACATTAAACCTTAAACCAAAAAATTAAAATGATGTTAATATGAATGTTAGCATAATCGTTCTTATGTTCTGATACAAATGCAGAACTTTAAGTAAAATTAAATTTTTTTAATACTTTTTTTTAATTTTTATTCAAAATTTCCATTGCTTGCAAAAAAAAGGCATAAAAGTAACAGTTATCTTAAAATATATAATTACCCAAATACATACAAAATTTGCATAACTCATATGTTTATGTTTTCAGTTTTTTAACAATTTAATTACTTTAACCTAAATAACAATTAAATAATGACTAAACTGCAGTTAAAACATTAAATATTAATAATAAAAAAACACTCACTCATTAAAACAAAAATAATAATAAGCCTTTTAGTTATTAGAGATTTAAGCAAAGTTGAAAAAAAAAATAGTAAAGAAAATTAATCTTTAAACTTTTATTTTAGTTTAAGTAAAAGATTATGTAAGTTGCCCAAAAACTACTAACTAAAAATAAACTTACAACAATGGAGACATTCAATTTAAGTCAAAATAACAAAAAGTTAAAACAAAGCAAAAGAGAGTAATTAACGGATCTACAAAATTATGGTTTGTAATTACAAGACTTTTACTGGGTTAAAATAAAACACACACACACATAAACCTATATGAACTTAGTAACACACTTCAAATAAAATAATACTTAAATAAAAAAAAGTCAGGTTACTAATTTTGGCACAAAATAATTAAAATTTGCTTAAATTGAAAAAGGGGGAATATGAGATGATGTTGTACCTATGAAAAACATACATTAGTTCAGGAAAAAAAATAAGATTTTGCATATTTTTTATTGCCCAATTTATAACATTTAAAGTAATTTAAACGCAAAACATTAAACCTTAAACCGAAAAATTAAAAAGATGTTAATATGAATGTTAGCATAATCATTCTTATGTTCTGATACAAAAGCCTAGACTATGGTATAGTGGCTTAATACTATAATCTAGGTCTATTCTATAATCTAGTTAATAGTCAAGTATATAGTTTATTTTTTTTTTTTTTCTTTCACCAAAGGAGTGAAATTTTCAAAAGAAATATAATGAAACATATAAGTACACTGAGAAAAAAACTCAGAGAAAAAAAACGTAAGTCTGTTATCAGGAAACCTACTTTTTGGAGAAACTGATTTTCGAATAGTTCGAATAGTTAGAATTTTGAAAAAACCGATTGACGTTTTCGAAATTCCAAAAAAAAACCGGTTAACTGTTTTTTTTTTTTTGCAGAAGCAAATATTTCCATTGAAAGATTATATTTCTATAAAAAAAACTCAAAAAATTTGATAATATTCAGGTTAAAATTATAACTATTTTATGAAACAAATTTTAATTAAGGTAAGAAAACAATAAAAACAAATATATATATATATATATATATATATATATTTCTTTTTTTCAATGTTAATGAATTGTTATTTTTAGGTTTTCTTATGCTAATAAAACCAAAAATTGATTTAAAAAAGCTACTAGTTTTTGCATTTTTTAAACTTGTAATTCATTATTCGAACAATATATTTTGTTCTTTGTTTTTTCGATTAATCGAACAAAATTTAAATTTTATTCAATCACACGAATAATTAAAAAAATTACAAAATTTTATTCGACCAACTTCAATGTCAAATAACTGACAACCCTAGTTCGCATCCAATAAAGCATGCAGTATTTTTTTAATAACTTTATTATTTGCAAATTTATATTTCAAATAATATAAAAAATTACATTTCAACAATATGCACTGTATTATGATTGGTGGTATTATAAAATTAAAAATATGGATCATGCAATGAATAATATAGTATGGTTGTGAGAACTAACATATACAAAATATGGTAAAAAATAATTCAAAAATTTTAACATATTTTGATTTTAAGAATTAAAATATATTAACATTAAGGACAATAATATGTTTATCAATTAGAATCATATTATGTTCCCAAGAGGGTAATATCTTACATGATTGAGGGAATCATATATCCAAGCATTAATGGTAGTTATCGATTATGATTTGACCAACCGTATTTTTTCTTTTCATTTTTTTTTTTTTTTTTTTTAATTTTTTCATGCTCACTAACACAACAACATTTTTAGTCATTGACATCCGTAGTCTAAAGTTTAGTTTACAGTCCAGTCTGCAGCTTCACGCAATAACTAGCGGACCCGCAGACATATTTGAATTCTTTATTAATACAAATGGAAAATAAGTAAAAACAAGTTAGAGTGCTATATTCGACTGTTCCGAATCTTATATACCCTTCACCCGTGTTGAAATATGTTATATGAAAGTGATGTGGTACTTCACTTTAGATATAATTACAAATATCATATTTATGTAAATACTCATAACTTTAAATAATTTGCATTTTCATATAAAGTTGAAATGGAATCAAGATTTTATAAATCCTTATATCCTTATACATATATATTATAAAAATGAGGTAAAAGTTTGTTTGTTTGTTTATTTATTTGTGTATCAATCACGTCTAAACGGCTGAACCGATTTCCAAGAAATTTGACACACAGATAGCACCGGTGCCAGAGATGGTTATAGGCTTTGTTAAATCTCGATTGGAAATCACACCCACATTTTACGCCTTCTTTAAAAAAAATATTTTTCAATTTTACACATTATGAATGATAAGACGGATAGGTCCAGGAGGAGAGGTAGCCTCCATACAAAAAAATATAAATTTTCTCATCTAAAGGGCTATTATAGTGAAATTATTAAAAAAAATTAAAAGTAAATTTCATATCATATTTCAAATAGGGTTAATAGGTCCAGGGAGAGTAGTAGCTCCCAAGTAAAGTAAATATTAGATATCGCATCAAATAGAGTAGCGAAGAACACCGGTAAAATCTAGTAAATAACAAATTTAATACTTTGGATTTTTGCAAAAGTTGGTACATATTTAAGGATTATATAATCACAAATACAAATTGAAGGTGATATCTCTAAATTACGTCATTTAGAAATTATGCCTAACATACCAGCAAATAACCAAACGAAAGGATACTACCCAGCAAAAACTTTTTGGTTTTCGGTAATAACAACCACTTATTAAAGTAGTTTCTTGGTAATGAGGCGTCATTATTATTTGCCTACTCTGTATTACATTAATAAGTACTCAATAGTATAATAGCGCAGTAATACTGGAATCACGTGGATGAGTTGGCTGGAGCGCTGGATTAACAACCAGAAGGTTGTTGGTTCAACCCCATTCTGAAGCTGTTAATTTTTTATAACAAAATATCTAAAAAGATATTTTAAACTAAATAGAGTTTTTGTACCTCAGGATGCTATGTGCGAGATGGTGTACTGAGTAAGACGTTAGTCAGTAAAAACGAATGGTTAGTGTGTGTCCAAGTTTCGAGTCTCACTGACAGCAAAATTTTTTTGTTTTTTTTTTAGTTTTATTTACGTTTAGGTACATATTTTTGAGTACCCCTAGAGTCAAAAAATAACTACATGAATTTGTGGACAAGTCGAACAAAAATAACTAGTTATTCAGGCAAAAAATAAGTAGTTTATTTTTGTTTCCAATTATACCTGATAGCTTACCAGGAAAGCAAAATTTTTGCTGGGTAGATTTGTAAGTAATTAAAAAAAGTATACAAATATACTTTAACACAAAAATTTGGGCTATCATGCTCAGAATAATTTCTGTGCACCAGAGTTTGCAATACTTTATAATTTATTGATCAACTATATTCAATATTTAGAAGGCATTCAGAAGATGATCATTTATTAGTATACAGGTATATACAGTTTTTAATATAATTTACTTTAATTTATATTGCAGTGATCTCATATTATGTTCTAGTTTAATTTTGTGCAAAACTATTTCGGAAATTAATAGTTTATTTTCCCAACAATATCGGTGAAAAAATATAAGAAATTCTACTTAAATTCCATAACTTTTATAATCAATTAGTCAAATATGCAATTAGTTAGAATGAACTATTTTTTAATCAAAATTATTGCCAATTTAAAATATATAATTCTTTCTCCCAAATGTATGCATAAGAATTATAATTGACTCCATTTTAAATTAAACCATAATTTTATTTTTTATCCTTTCTTTCTATGTTTGTTATATCCTAATAAATACGATTCCGACCAGTATAATATTGTTACGAAATTGTACTTAAATTCAAATATAACGGTTTTAACGGCTGGTTTAAAATTAAATAATGCTTCTCAACTGTTCTCAATGCTTTTAGACCTTTCTGTTTATGTTAACAGCAGTTAACATATCTGTAGAAATTATTAACATGGTTGTAAACATATAACATTGAATAAAAAGCTTCCGCCATTTTTTGAAAGTATGGCAACACTAAATGTTGAAACTGCTAACAACTCTCTAAAATTCTAATATACTAGTTTGTCCATTAAGAACATTGTAGAAAGTGATAGAGCTTTCGAGAAATATCTAGATGGCAGTGCAGTGTATATAAATTGGCCGTGAGAACACCATTGAGTGAGTCTAATTTTACTCTACAGTCCAGTCTGCAGCTTCACGCAATAACTCGCGGACCCGCAGACATATTTGAATTCTTTATTAATACAAATGTAAAATAAGTAAAAACAAGTTAGAATGCTATATTCGACTGTTCCGAATCTTATATACCCTTCACCCGTGTTGAAATATGTTATATGAAAGTGATGTGGTACTTCACCTTAGATGTAATTACAAATATCATATTTTTGTAAATACTCATGACTTTAAATAATTTGCATTTTCATATAAAGTTGAAATGGAATCAAAATTTTATAAATCCTCTAACTGCCTTGGCTGTATATTAATATACATTATTAAATTGTGCAGTATAAAGTGCGTAATTTAAATGCGTGTGTATTAGAACACATAGTAACTATTTAAACTGTTATTGTTGTACATTTTTAAATAAAATAAAGAGCCATTAGAACTTTTAAACTACTAAACTGCTTTTATTTGCAATCAAAATATGCGGGCTATTTAAAGGAAATAAACCACCGTTTCTTTAAAAGGTAAAAAACGTAACAATATTTTACATACATATTATTTGAACTTACATCAGTTAGGTCGTGAAAGAGTTATGAAAATATATTAATTAGTTTCTGAGTTATTACATTTTGAAAATGACAAAAAAAAAACACTTCGGACCAACCTTTATACACTATTTTAGAGCTCTTCGCAGACCGCCTAAAATGTTACTAGGGATTCGCGAACCCCCATTTGAGTACACCTGATTTGGTCCACATGATAGCAATCAGTCTACTCTATAGTCCATTTCATAGTCTATTCTATTCAGTCTAGCCTACATTTTTGTATAATCTACATATAATCTGTATAATATGTTAGCCTTTTCTGTAGTCTACTCAATAGTACAGGCAAAAGTTTAGTTCATGTTCTTGTCTAAAATCTGGTCCACTTGTAGTCTCACCTATACAAAATTTCCCTTCATATACGCTTCCAAAGAAATAAGTAAGATTTTCGTACGCTCATATGTTTCTGTACATGGTTAAATGATTTTAAAAATCATAAATACAAAAAAAAAACGCAAAAAATAATATAGATGCCCGAATGACTGACTTACAAACTGACTGACACCATAACTTAATAACAGCTTGCAATTATTTTAACTAAATATCTTTTCGTCAAGCAGACTAACTGACGATCAGTCCATAAGTCTGTCTATCTAACCATGTGTATCTTTCTATCTGGATGGAATATAAGTTAGTAAGACAGCTGGTAATAGATATTAGCGTAACTTTTATTATATTATTATTTTTTTTTACTTTTTAAGCTCTAGATAAATAAATATTACAGTTTATATTTTTTTTATATTATTTTCAGTGCATAACAATTATGAAATATTTTTTGAAAAATAATATAAAAGTAAAATACAAAAAGAAAAAGTGTAAAACCAAAAGAGGAAAATGACTTGGTTTTTTTCTGTAACTTTATTTTTTCAATTACGTCTTTATAACATTAACACGTGGTTGCATGAAATTACGGCTTAATGGAAAATAAACCCTGTAATTAAAATTTAAATCGGGGGCAAGTGTTTTTTTTTTTCTTTTTAGCTTCTTTAAATGAAAGTAAAAGTAACCAAGAGTTAAAACTTTTATTTTTGTTTAGTTTATGAACAAAAGTAACTTTAAAAAGTACAGTTTTCTCGAATTTAGATTTAAACACAATTTAGCATTTTATATTATTTTTCTTAGCATTTATATTTTTTAATTAAATTCCGATTTTTTTTTTCAAAGAAAAACTTGTTTTTATAAAAATAATAACACGGTGCTACAAAATTAGAAAATTTGAAAACACTTGGAATGTAACATGGTGTAGTTTGTAGATATGTATAAGTAGATTTTTATACCATTTTTGAAATTTTCGATAATATCGGGAGTTATATAAAAAACCCGATTTTTCAGACCTCGCAGCTTTAAAAATTTTTGTTCCGAATACTTGTTATCCAATTTAAGTTTTTTAAACGACATTTGAAAGATAAGATATTATCCTTTTTAAAAAGTATATACAGAGCTTTATTCATAGCAAAGCTATGTAAGATATTAAGGACATAAACTCAATTTTAAAAACATATTTTTGTATTATTTTTTCGAATTATAATTGTAGAATATATCAAGGTTGGCTACCGTTACCGCTAAAATATCCTTACCACAAAAAAATATTCAGCGTAACTACTATTACCCCTAAATACCGTTACCGCTAAAATACCTTTACCGAAATAGCTAAAAATACCGTCACCTCTAAAATACCGATCCGAAATAACCCACAATACCGATAACGCTAAAATACCGTTACCGAAATAAAACAAATTATCGTTGCCGCCAAAAAGTGCATTACCGTTATTACACAGTTTGAAAAAACTAATTATTTTGAATAAAATTAAAATAAATCGTTTAAGAATGTTATGTTTATTCCAGCCCAAGCTTTTAATACTTGATTTCACTTTGTTATGAATCGATACCTGCAAAATTTCTGAAATAACCGTTACCCTTAAAATATCATTACCGAAATAACTACAAATACCGTTACCGCTAAAACACCCTTACCGAAATCGCTCGAAGTACCTATAACGCTAAAATACCGTTACCGCTAAAACACCCCTACCGAAATAAACCAAAATACGTTTATCCTTTCCTTTTTGAATCGATTGCCAACCTTCAAATATATAATTTTTTTTCAAAGTTTTAAAACTCATAAAAATCTGTTGTTACGTGTATTTTGTTGTTGCCATATTTATGATGCAAAATAATGGCAACAACAAAATACACATAAAATAACAGGATTTTCTGAGTTTTAGAACATTGAAACAATCATATGTTCTATAATTCTCATCTGATTTTATCAAATGATAGCTCATTTTATTCCTAACTAGCTTTTCCCGTTGCGCTTCGCTACCCCATTTGATGCGATAACTAATATTTAGTTTACTATGGGGACAACTACTGCCCCTGGATCTATCCGACCTATACAAAATTTTATATGAAAATTACTCTACAGCTTTTTAAGATTTTCACTGTAATACTCCTTTAGATATGCAAAATTATTTTTATTATCTTTGTATGGGGGCTGCCTCACACCCTGGACCTATCCGTACTATTTTCATTTTATTAATGCGATGTGATGAGCTAGATATTTCTGAGATATACCATAATAAATATTTGCTTTGTAAAGAAGGAAAAAAATATTAAAGTAGGCGTAAAATGTGGGCGTGATATACAATCGAGATCCTACATTCCCTATAACCACCTCCGGCACTGGCAATACTTTGTGTAAAATTACGTTAAAATTGGTTCAGCTGTTTAGACGTGATTGATGCACAAACAAAATAAATTACACTTCATTTTTATAATATATACATTTCTAATAAAATTTAATATTTAGAAAAAATATAAAAAATATATATTTTCTCTAATAAAGTGTGGATCAGAAATGACTGTAGAATTCAAAAAAAACACGAATAAAAAAAAATAATTATTGTTTTGACATGAATATAAATAAAAAGAGTAAAACCTTTTCTTTTTAATGCATTTTAAATAACTTAAACTGATTTTTGTTTCTTTTTTAAATATAACTCCCGATTTTAGGGGTATTTCGAAAATTCTAAAAGTGGTATAATACAGCCCAATTATGAATAACAATTCCCCGGGAATTTTTCCCCTTTCCCCTGTTCTCCTATCGTAAATAAAATCTCCCGGGAATTCTTTTTCTCTTTTCTCTTTTCCCTTATTCTAAACAAACTTCGAAAATGAAAAACTCTTCTCCGGGAAAAAAGTAGGTATTACGAATGTCAATTAAAGGCAGAATGTGATAAGAAATTTTAAAAATAATTCCGACAAAAAATTACAAGTAAGTATTTAAATATTTTGCATAAAAGATAAATATCATTAATGCATTTCTTATTTTTAGGACCAAAACAACAAATACAAAACAGCTACAAAACAAGGATGCTCTTGAATGAAATGTGGGTTTGCAAGTATTGCTCTTGGAATGTACAAAGGATGTAAGGAAGAGTTAAACCGAATTTGTTGCAATTTGGTTGCGGAGTTGAACTCAGCAGAGCCACCATCAAAAATTTGTTCGCAATGGAAGAAGGTATGTTTAATAAAATTTGTCCTTGATGGTACACATGATAAAAGTGCAAAACATTTTTCAGGTATGGTGCGTTGAAAAAAAGTATGTTCGACAAAAGGCTGCCCAAAACCTTAAATTTAGTAAAGGAACTGGTGGAGGACCGGATATATGTAGATCAGAAGTTTTCTACCATTGAAGAAACCATATACAATTTGATTGGGATGAAGGAGTCCGTTAAGGTGTAGCAAACACGTTTAGATTAGGCTGTTCTTCTTCTACTACCAACAAACAACCAGAAGCGAGTATTGAAGTTGACTTGACAGAGATTTTAGTGGCCGGCGATATAATTAATTTAAACGAAAGCTATCAAGAGTGACCACCCCAGCCACCGGCGAAAATAATTAAAAAGGCTAAAGCCCAACTGCCGGCACAGGTTTCCTCTGCCGATATCCTTACAGAAGAAATCTCTATTTAAAAAAATATGTTGGAAGCTATGAGAGAGCAGCATCAATCTACGAAACAAATGTATCGCTCCATAGACCGGCTTTATGATTTAAAGAAAGGCATAATCTGATGATGGAAAGGTTAAGGCTTAGGGAAGTGGAAGGCAAAATTGAAAAAAAAAAACAAAGTCTATTGGAATTAGAAAATTTAAAATATTATTTTGCTGTTGCTCAGTTTCTGCTTCTTCAGCATCTGAAATGCTACACTAAATATTTAGTTTTATTTAAAATTTTTAATTCCATACTTCGTGCGCTTGTTTTTCACAAAATTTTTTGCAACTTTTAAGACAAAACAAAACAGCGGAAAGCAAAACAGCTGACTGCGAAAAATCGAAATTCACTTTCCCATAATAACGCGTGATCCATTTCGAGGTTTCCTACTTTTTTAAAGAAAAAAAAACACAGAAAATTCAAATTTAATAGGGAATGTTTATTATTATTTGAAAGAACATTCTTTGGCATTTATTTTTTGAAGATTATGTCGAGCATTTCGACTGGTAACTGGCGAATGACACGCGTGATGTTTTCCTCCAAGGCCTGAATCGAAGCGAGTTTGTCCTCATAAACTTTAGACTTTACATATCTCCACAGGAAAAAGTCTAGCGGTGTGATATCACACGATCTTGGTGGCCAATCGACCGGCCAAAAACGTGAAATTATGTGCTCACCGAAGTGTTCTCTCAATAAATCCATTGATTGATGCGATGTGTGGGAAGTGGCACCGTCTTACTGAAACCAAATGTCGCCGAGATCACGAGCTTCAATTTCAGGCATCAAATAGTCAGTTATCATGGCACGATAACGTTCGCCGTTGCTGCGAACGGCGCCGAATCGACTCTCCACGGTGTTCGTGTACACTCTCAGCTACGGCCGCTATATTTTCTTTATACCGTGTTGGACATTGTCTATTGGGTCGTATATTATAGAATAATGAATGCTGGGTCTCAAAATGGGTGATGGTGTTGCGAATAGTAGGCCGATTATGTTGACCATAAGTTGAGCGAAGTGCACGAAACACAGAACGTGAATTTTCGTAATAAAGTTGAGCGATTTGTAAACGTTGTTCAGGCGTAAGTCTTTCCATTATGAAATGCCAAACAATACTAAACAAAAATAACATGACACGACTCACACGTGATCTGTCAAAAAAAGGCTATTGAAAAAAGTATCTCTACTTGAATCACCCATTACTATTTTCCCAGTCTGTTTAGAATAGGGGAATTTCATTACCGGGAAAAATGAATTCCCATTTCTTATTTCCCCGGGAATATTTATAATTGGACTGATAATCTACTCACTCATATCTACTACACTAAGTTACTAACTACACTAAGTTACATTTCAAGTGTTTTTTCACTGTAGCACCGTGTAATTATTCTGCAATTTTAGTCAATATTTTATGATTTAGCATAAACTAGACCTAATAGTATTATTTAAATGTTAAATAAATATTTTAAAAAGTTTATTTTCAAATTATAATTACGATCTTGATTTTTTTTTTTTTTCTTTATAACAATAAAATATATTTCCCTTTGTAATGCAGTTAGAAAAAAAAGAGTAATTTTTGTTTGAAAATGTCAAATTAAGCAGTAGAAAAATTACCAAAAAACATAGTTCAAGAGTGAAGGTTTAAGTAATTTTTCTTCTAACTCCTCCAAGAAAACACAAAATAAATATATTTTTTTTTTTCTATAAAAAGATTTTAGTTAAAGTTCAGTTAGATTAGGATGGCAATCGATCAACGACAACAAACAACAATAACAACTACTTAAAATAAAAAAATAAAATAAAACATCAGAAAGAAAACAAAGTTAATATTTTAGTTTTTGGCCAACTCAATAAATAAACTAAGACTTAATACTGGTAGTAGTAAAAATCTAGTAGTTGTATTAGTAGTTAGTCTATTCTATTAAACATAAAATGCCTTTCACTTTCATAACCACCAACAAAATATTATAAAATATTAAAAATATATAATGGAAAATATTAAAAAAAAAATAACAAAGAATGCTTTAATCCAGCATAAAGAATCAAGTTAACAAAAATTTGGCTTAATATCTAAAAGTGTTGTTATAACTAATATTAGTTTGTTGTGATTCAAACCCCTAAAAATACAACACCAACATCGAAGAGTAACAATATTTGTTATTGTTATTTGTTTTCTGGCAATTTAAACAAAATACGATTTTGATCTTGACTGTAAAATGAATAGGAAAATAATGAAAATCTGACGTTTCTAATCAAAAAAAAAAAAAAAATACAAATATGACTGCAAGAAAATTAAACTTAAAAAATTGTATAGATAACTTTAAAGATTTACTAACGCAAAGGACCCAATAGAAAATTGTTTTAAGTAAAGACTAGTGAGAAATCGATAACTTTTTTTGGATAAAAATTTTTCTGAATTAATTATTTAAAAAAGTCTAAGAATTCTTCTTTTAGTTTAAAAGACTGAGAGAATCATAAAATTATGAGCCTCACATTTATACCCTACACCACCGTAGGTATTATGCGTTTGTGCTGATGTCTGTAACGCATAGAAAAAGTTATCCAACAACCACCTTGAAGTATGCCAATCTCGACTCAGAATCGCTTTTTAAATCGATCTAACGAGGTCCGTCCGTCTGGCTGGCTGTCCATGTAAACTTTGTGCTCAAAGTACAGTTCGCAATTTTAAAGATAATTCAATGAAATCTGGCACATGGGACTTTTATGATACAAGGACGAAGCCTATTGAAATTGGTTGTGATCGGTCTATTTAAGTTTATTTTTAATATTATAACATAATTTTGAAAAAGTTAGTTCATAAAAAAATTTAATAAATTCTAATCTTTATATTTTTACATAACACAACAATAAAATGTAAAAAAAGCTCCGCAACTTATTTAATCCCACTATTGTCAGAAATTGGTGCAATTAAGATGAACTTCCTAATTTGAAAATTCCAAATGGAAATTTCTTAATAATAAAATAATAATAAAAATATTGTATTGCAAACAATTATAAAGGAGTCAGAGTGTCTGAAATTATCAAAATGTTTAGAAAAGCTCGTCTTAAAAAGTTTTTTTTCTATATTGCAAATCACAAAAAAATATAACTTTTATAGTTGTAACAACTACTTATGAACACGTGGATCTTTTTTGGTAACCCTTCCATTAGAGATTTGATAGTTATTTCAGTTACTTTTTTGAAACATTTTGATCATCTTCTTCTAAAATCTTTGATATTTTGCGACACTTCTTTGTCTCTTTTCACAAGAGCCCAATATCTCTCCATTGGTCTTAGCTCCGAATAATTTGAAGGACTAACCTCTCTTAGTGCAAAAACTATGTTATTATTTCGGTACCACTTCAGAGCTTTCTTACCGTAGTGATATGATGCGAAATCAGGCCAAAAATATGTTGACACATCGTGCTCTCTTATGAAAGGAAGAAGCCTTCTTTGCAGATATTCTTTGATATGTATTTCGGTATTTATAGAGCCCACTGTAAAAAATGATTAGCTTCTTTTGCCGCTACTAAATAAAGCTTGCCATAGCAGGAATTTTTTAGGAAATTTTATCTGCTTTTGGGTCCTAAACTTATCTTCAAATTTCCTTGAGCATTAGCAACATAAAAATGTTGACCCGGAAGATGCGAAAAATCTGCCAGTACATAAGTTTCGTCTTTCATTATACAACATGAGTATTTTTGTATGAAATTTTATTTTAATTTCCGGCTTCTAATTTTTTTGCAGCATTTGTGTCTGGAACTTTTTGGACTTTGTATGTTTTCAAGTCTGTATAGGCTTTTAATTTTCGCACCAAATAGTCACAGCACTGAGCTAATTGGGCTGCTTTTCTACCAGATGTATTTGGAACTCTTTTTTAATAAGCTTTCAATTTTCTCGGCCTTCCCAAAATCAGGTGGATCTTTTTTCTTTCCAAATCAGGTGTCCTAACAATGGCTAAATTCTTCGGATACTGTTTAATAACATTGGAAATAGTTTGACGGCAGACCTTTAATTCGTTGGCCAATTTTTTGTAAAACCAATTTGGATTTTTTTTTTTTTATTGAAAATTTTTAATAATTTTAGCACGTACTTCTTTTTCGTCACTCATTTTGATCAAACTCACAACAAATCAACGTGGTTGTCATTAAAAATAATAACTGACATATTTTTCAAAGATAACTAGACCAAAGACAAAGAAATTAAATATTGCTTCCAAAAAAAAATTAAGAGGCAAAACTTGTGTTAAGATTTTTTTCGATCTCACTATTTAACAAAGATAATGAATGTTTTATGTTAGTAGCCATAGCCATTTAAATAAATAAAACTTTTTCCGGGAATCCGGTATTTCCCGGGAATGTGATTTTTTATCCCCGTTTCCCATGAAGTAAAAAAGTCCGGGAAATTCCGAACACTAGTTATGATGTTTTTGAAGTAAATGAGCTATAAGTTCTCAAATTTATTCCTACTGGCTATTTAAAACGGTTTTTTTTAATTTTTTATTTTAACAGTCAAAATACAAAATTAAATGAATTATTTAGCAATTAAACATTAAACTTCGTATAAGAGAAAAAAAAAACATCCACCTAAACCCAGACCTACCACAACAATCAATAAAATAAACAAAAAAAAACTCTAGTTCTGACTGAAATAAAAAAAGCAAAATATTTGTTAGTGGCTGGTTTGTTTTTGTTATTATTTATTTTTATTTTTTGGTTGGTGGTTTATTGTTGATGGTGGGTGACATAAGATTTTGACATTTGATTAAATGCTGTCAATTTTGACACTGTTTTCTTTTAATTGTCAACATCAGTTAACTGCAAAAGTTTAAGTTTCTTGTTTGCGAATGATTTTTTTTTTTTTTAATTTTATTTTATAAATTTTTGAAAATTCAATGAATTTGTTAAATTTATTCCTTGTTTGTGGTTTAAAAGTATGGTTGGTACGAGTTGTTAGTTATTTAGCTGCCATTGTATCGAGTGTTAATTTAATTCAGTGTATAATGTATGTATGTATGTGTGTGTGAGAGAATTTAGGTTAAGTACTGTCACCATGACAGTTGACAATTGTAAACTAAGTTTAATTTTAACATCACCAGCCACTACTACTTTATATTAAAAGCTTGGTTCATTATATGATTTTTAGTTTAAAACATGCTAAAAGTATTTTTATTTGATTTTTTCGATTTATTTTTTAATTTTGGTGTATTAACTTTACAATCACGTAGTTTTATTTTTTTGTTTAACTTGATGTGAGTAAACAGTTTTTTTTTTCCAAAAACATTTGTTGTTTTTTAACATAAACTCAAATTTTAACGCCCACCTGAATAACAGCGAAAAATCTTTCAAAAAAAAAAAAACTGCTTAAAGATGGAAAAAAGGTTCTGCAGCTGTTTTGACACGATTACACTTCAAACACCATGTCATGTTTGATGGATGCATTTTTGACATCATGTTTTTTTTATTTAAAATTTTACTCACTACAACACCAGATTACATGAAGCAGAGAGGGTATTATAAAATTTGTTTACAAATGATTAAAATTTAAGCAAATTTTGGAGCCAAAAATATATTTGGACTCCGAACATTAAGTAGATAATGCAATTAACAGTAAAAATTGTTGACCACAAGTTAACTTTTATAGTTCCTGTATATATTATTTAGAAACCAAGGGTGTTTCTTACAATTTACTTTAAATCCGTCTTTACGATCCTTTGAAAATCATTATAATTGGAACTGACTTGTGCAACTTTGTCACCATAAAATTTATGAATATTAGTATCTACGGCATAGGTCTTTGGTTTTTTTTTTAAACAAATTCTAAATATCAATAAGTAACACCTAATCAGTAATTACTCTTTTTTACATAGCACGTTTTTGTTTGTTTGGTTATATTTTAATCATGAATTTTGAAGTTAGCATGATATTAATATTTTTCTTGAAAGTCCCTTTTTATGCTAATTTTAGCGTACACGAAAATATAGACATTTATATTTTGAAGTTTGTATAGTTATACAAATTGTTAGCAGTTTTTATATGTTACACCAAAAGTAGCCAGGGTATTTATGTATAAATTTGTCATTCAATTTGTAATATTTAAAATATTCAACTGGTATCTCTTAAAGATATCCCTTAAATGTAGATAGTGTATTCGTTAAGAGAAAAAAATGGGCATACATGTTCCCTCACATAAGCTATAGGCTTCACTATATGTATGTATATATATATATATATATATATTCAGTGGGGCCACTCGGAAAAATTTTGGTTATAAATCTGTATCTCCTAAACTACTGCTCGATTCGAATTCTAATGTATGAGAGAGTTCTAGAGGAGGACCTAAGCTTTTAACTTGACCACTACGGGTATGTAAAAGTTTAGAGAAATATAAAAATCTTTGCAGTCGGACTTGATTTGTAGAAGTCACAATTTTTTTTTACTTTTTTATACTCGAGATGGTCAACTTTCACGCATTATAGCTTATCTCATATTATCACAGCGTGATTATAAGATGATTTTTCTGAAAGCTTAGGTACTCCTCTAGAACTCCCCCACACATTTAAATTCGATTCGATCAGTAGTTTAGGAGATACAGATTTATTACCAAAATTATTGTGATTGGCCACACTGTGCACCAGCAACTTTTCGAAAAGCAAGTAAAAATTAAAAAATTTGAACTCTCATCAAAAATAACAAACAATATTGTAAAAACTTTGAAACTTTCAACTACTTTTAAGAGGAAATTTTACGTCCCGGCAAAAAACTCAGTATATAGTTTTACTACGTATATTCTTTAGTTTTCATTATTAGCTGAGTTACACTCAAAAATATTTATACCCTACACCACCATAGGTGGTGGTTGGGGTATTATGCGTTTGTGCTCATTTTTGTAATGCATAGAAAAGGTCATCGTACACCCAAATTAACGTATAGCAATCGACTCAGAATAACTTTTTAAATCGTTCTAACGATGTCCGTCCGTCCGTCTGTCCATGTAAACCTTGTGCACATATAACGGGTCGCAATTTTAGAGATAAGTCAATGAAATTTGGCACGTGGGATTTTTATGATACAAGGACGAAGCCTATTGAAATTGGTTGTGATCGGTCCATTATTTCACCATTATTTCATAGTCTTGACTAACTGTATCTTTCTTTCTCGTTTTTTTTTTAATCCCCTACACCACCATTAGTGGTTGGGGTATTAAGCGTTTGTACTTATGTCTATAATACATAGAAAAAGTTATTCAATACCCACCTTAGAGTATACCAAACAACTTAGAATCACTTTTTACATCGATCTAACAATGTCTGTCCGTTCGTCTGGCTGGCTGTCCATGTAAACCTTGTGCACGAAGTATAGGTTGCAATATTACAGATAATTCAATGAAATATGGCACGTGGGATTTTTATGATACAGAGATGAAGTCTATTGAAATTGGTTATGATCGGTTCATAATTTCACTTAGCCCCCATATAAATTTCCCCCCGGAATAAAGTTTAAATACTCAAAAAAGCCTTAAAAATAAGAATACTTTTATGAAATTCGTTGCAAGGAAGTTCTATACAACTTTTAATTTTTTAACAAAATTGGCCATAGCTCCCATATATTACCCCTCTTCCGAAAATCACTTTAACGTGCATAAATCCAATACGAATGTTAGTATCAAGTTAATATTCGACATAAATAAATTTTATGAAAATAGAAACAACATTACTAAATTTTATGAGAATCGGTCTATAATTTACCATAACTCCCATATAAACTCACTTCCAGAAATCGCCCTAAAGCGCATAAAATCATCTAGATGTTAGTATCAACGCATTATTCTGTATTTGCACATTTTATTTTACATTTAGTAAAATTGGCCACAAGTATAATTTTTAAGCTCGTACATAATGGTGTAGGGTATCATATAGTCAGCATTGACCAGCTATATCTTTCTTTCTCGTTTTTTGAATAATTTTTTCACAATTTAAAAATAATAAATAAAATATTAGGTACAAATTTACAGACTATTTATTTAATGTACACCCGAAATACTTATAAGACCAAATTTTCTTTTGATATTTCTATGGAACTATAAGTACAATCCTAGAAATATTTGGAGCACATGTGAAGATAACTAAGGCAATTTTTTAATATTTAAAATATTGGTTCTGTTACTACAGTGTAAAAATATAGTATCGAGTTTCATGCATATTTCAATTTTTTCATGTGTGAAAATTACTGTTACACGGTGTTATTAAGAATTTTTTTAAGGAACCCAAGTAGATATTTTAGAAATATTTTAGAGCTTAAATTGTTGTATTTATGAGTACAAACTAAATAAATTATTTTTTGATTTCTTTTCAGAGGATTACCCATCACACTACGGATCAGTTAAGGACCCATACGACCTCAAATGATGGTTTTACCCAAATATCTTACATGTTTTGAAATCACTGTGCATTGGTATTGAAGCTTATTAAACTTATAATAAGGTTCATAATACAAAATTGGTAACACTATTTCAGTGCCACTGTTTTCTAGTTATTGTATGATTTATGTTTAATTTGGTTTGCTGAATACAAATTTGAGACTTTGTTTTTCGTCTAATAAGGTACGATTTGGGGTATTTTATGGACTGATAGAATCAATGATTTTTTTAAAACATTGATGTTACAGTGTTCTTAAGTTCAATCGGCTGAATGTGGAATAGTTAAGATTTTAACAAAGATTGTTTGAAGAAAGTGTTTTGTAAACATAGAAATTCGGTACTAAAACCAGAGAATTGGCAATCAATATAAAATTTATATGATAAACCAATTTAATACCGCTTCAGTAATTTTTGAGGAGGTTCATTAAATCACTAGAATATGCACATGGATAAGGTAAAAACGATTAATAAAGTGCAAAGTAAGCATAAACTAAATCTCCCTATTTCTCAGGATTAAAAACATCAGAAGACTCTAGTGTTCATTTTAGAATAACCCTCTTATATTTAATTAATTTAAGCAATATACAAATCCATTCATATTTATTTATAATTTTAATAAAATTTATAATTAAAAATCTCAAGTTAAATTACATACGATCTAATGATTTAATACTATCAATCAAATATCATAATATAAATCCGTTATAAATTAACGGTATATATTTTCAAGTTTTTTATAATAAACCGCAAATTAGAAAAAAAAAATAATTATAATTAACAAATTTTCGATTATTAGTAAATAACATAAAATTAAAAATATCAGCAATCAAAAGAGATAAAAGATTGTTGACCACAATAAGAAGTATCAAAATATCTTCTGAACACCACAGACAAATTAAAAAATCAACAACAATTATAGGATTACGAATTCAATACGTCATCAGCAAAAAAAAAAAAAAAATGAAAAACATAAAAAGATTTTGCATGTCAAATCCGCAAACAATCACTGATAAACATACACACACTCACTAAAATCATAAATATGGCACAAATAAAACCCACAAAAAAAAAACAGTTATAAAAGCTGATTAAAAATACGACACGATTTCATACATAAAGACGTACCACAAATAAACAAGACTCGTCTTAAACTTTAAGATGGAGTTGATAAGTTGATAAACAACAATTGTTCCCCTACACCCTCCTTACTTCAACAAAACACTTTTAATGTTTATTTTTCTGGTGTTCCACTTCCCTGCCATATGGTCTAGATATTGTTGTTGTAATGAGTTGCCTAACAACACTCATTTAATATTATAACGGTATCATGAGTTTTGTTGTGCTTTTTAGACGAATATATATTGAAACCGGAACTTAAACGATCAAAATCCAACCAAAATAGAGAAGAAGAAGTCTACATAACAGTAGCCATCTTTGTTATGATTTGTTGTTAGTTTTTCCTTTCTTTCCTCTTCCCATTTATCATGTTGAAGCTAACGATGACTTCAGTGATGATGATTTAATTTCTGTAACCACTTTTAATTTGAAAATAAAAAGAGAAATTTCTCTTTATTGCATTATTTTTTTTTTGCGCTTTCCGCACTGTCTGTCTCATAGTCGTCATCTTTAATTTACTATTTCAAGTTTATTTTATTTTTTTATAAATGAAATTATCTCTGATTAGTTTTTTGTATTTTATTTACTCCAAAAATCGAGAAGCAAAAGAAAAAAATAATCAAAATAAAATTGAAGAAAAAATTTCAAAGTCTTTGTCTTGACCTTGGACTTACAAACCAACTTTACATGAAAAGAAAGACTTGCTTTGTTCACCCAAAACAAAAGAGGGGCTTCAGGAGAAAGCATTCATTCACTCGTTCGTTCACTTAATCAGCCAGTTAGCTATACAAGCAGCTAACAATGCAGGTATTTAAAATAATGAGAACTTTAGATGAGAAGATTAAATTGATGTTGATGAGGAGAAATCGTTGATGAAACTACAAGCAAAACTGGTGTTTTAAAGAATTTTTACAGAGGACAGTTTTATAAGATAAATTGAGATCTTTATGTGATGATGTTTGCAACCGGAGTTATCGTTGAGAATTTTGTGATAAGTGTCCAAAAAAGGAGATTTAAAAAAGTCGCAAAAAAGGGAGTTTTTTTGGAAAAATAGGACAACTGATTCAACACCTAAAACTCTCTTTAAAATTTATTTATTTTGTAAAAACAAAAAAGATTGTCATTTAATAAAAACTACTAAACTCAATTTTATTAATAACAAAATAATTTACTTATGATAATTTTAAAGATAAAGATTTTTTCTTCGCAATCTAGTTTATTTTATTAGATTTTAATTTGTTTTTCCATACATAAAAAATCTAGTTCCCAATAATATTTTTTCGAAATCTCATTAAATATGATTAGATTTTACAATTCAACCATAAATTTAAGAAATTGTTCAGTATTTTTTGTCGAAGTGTCAATTTCGACTTTAATTTATAAACAATAATTTTCTAAATGTCTTAAATACAAAATACTTTTAAAGTAAACAACAAAACTATTTGCACACTTTTTATAATAAATTTCAAATATTTCAGTTGTGTAATTTGTTTTCCCTTGCATTTGTCAAATAAAATCTACAAATATGTCCAAATGCTCGAAATCTTATTAAAACGTGTTTTTGGCTTGTTTGTAAATGGGGTATTAAATTCCCCATTAATTTCATGATTTATTTATAAAAAAAATTGCTGTTTGTCCTAAAAGCAATTTTGTCACAAAATTTTAAAAATATATTATAATTTTTGAATTAAACAAAAATCTCTTAAATTGAAAAAAAATACAAAGATTTTTGTGCCAAAATTCTCTTGTCCCAAAATTTGAAATATTTTTATTCTAAAGTTTCGATCATATTTGAGGTAAATTTTTGAAATTTGTTTATTTTTGCAAATATTTGTTTAATTTTTTTCTAAAATCATTTTTCTTAAAATTCTAAAAATTCTGAACATGTTTGTGCCAAAATTTGAAAAAAGTTTGTCCTAAATTCTAAATGAATATATGTTTTCAAATTTGAATATTTTCTGTTCTAAATTCTGTGCCAAAAGTGTTTTTTTTTAAATTTTTAAAATTTTCCTCCATTTTGAAATGTCTTATCCCAAAATTTGAAAATTTTACTTTAATTTTGAATTTTTTTTATTTTCTTTTGTTTTAAAGTTTTTCTTCAATATTCCGAACATTTCTGTCTCATATATTATTATTCTTTTTTTTATTATTATTATTTTTTTAATTCTTTTAAATTTTGGAAAAGTTTCGTTTCAAAATTATCTGTCACAAAATTTTCAAAGTTATTCTTATTTTGAAAATGTTCCATTAAGTTCTTATATTTTTTTATTTATTTATTTATTATTTTTTTTTTTTTTTTTTTTTTTGTTCTAAGGTTTTTCTTTAAAACTGATCATTTTTGAGTTATTTTTTTTTAATTTTTTGTATTTAAATTTTTTTAATTTAAATTTTTTTCTGTTTGAATTTTTAAAATTTGGCTTTAATGCTATTTGTTTCAAAAAAGAAAAAAAAAATAGTCATACAATTTTGAAAGTTATTGTCCCAAAAGTTTTAAAAAAGTTTCATAATTTTAAAAATTCATGTTCTAAAACTCTGACATATTTTTTCTTAATTTGAATATTTTTGTTTGGTTTTGTTCTAAATTTTTATCTTTAAAATTCTGATTTTTTTTTTTTTTTTTTTTTTTTTTGAAGAATATTGAAAAATACTTGTCTTAAATTCTGTGCGAATATTTGTTTTCAAATTAATATTATTATTATATATATTAAATATTATAATAATATTACTTTATAGCTATTTGCCACAACATTTTGAAAGTTTTTCTCCCAAAAAATGTCCCATAGTTTTAATATTCTGAATTCTTTTTTTTCATAATTTTGAATATTCTTCTTACCTTTTGCTTTTGTTATCACTTTTTGAAAATTTTTATTTAAATTTTTCATTCTAAAGATTTTTCTTTAAAATTCTGAACATATTTTCACAAAATTTTTAAAGTTGTTCATTTAAATTTTAAAATATCTTCTGAACATTTTTTTATAATTATTATCTTTTTATTCTTTGATTTTGTTCCATTTATTTCTTCAAAAATCTGAACATTTTTATTTTAAAATGTTTAAAACTTATTGTCCTAAATTACAAATAAGTATTTGTCTGGAGATTTGAAAATTTCGCAATAAATTTTAAAAGTTGTTTCCCAAATGTTTGAAAATGTTCCATAATTTTTAAAATGCTTGCCCTAAAATTCCGAGCTTTTTTTCTTAATTAAAAATTTTTAATTTCTTCTGTTTTTCTTCAAATTTTCAAAATTTTTCAAATTTCTAAAATTTGTATTGCATGAATATTTGTTTTCAAATTTTAACATTTTGTATTAAATTTTGTAAACATTTTGAAAATTCGTAAAATTCTGAAAATTTGTATCCCAAAACTCTAAACATTTTTGCCTTTAATTCTGAATGAATATTTCTTTTCAAATATGAATATTATCTGTGCGAACTTTAGAAAATTTTTTGTTAAATTTATAGTATTTTAGAAATTAAAAAAAAAATGTTTTAATTAGTATCATTTTGGATCAATTAAAATATTAATCAAATTTGCAACTATTATAGAAATGATAAAATTTAACTTTTCATTAAATCAATCAATTAACATATTCTAAACATTTTTGTGTAAATTTTTAAACATTTTTGTTTTAAATTCTGAATAAATATTTGTTTTGAAAAATGAAAATTGTCTATACTAATTCTGGAATTTTTTTATTCAATTGACATTCTTGTAAAAAAAAATAATTTAAATTAAAAAAAGTTTTTAAAATTGTTGAATCAATTGAAAAATTATTCAAATTTGCAATTACATATAACGGAAACAATAATTTAAATAATGAAATTTGTAAAGATTTAAGAAAACGAATTATTTTTTCCAATTAAACTTTTAATTAAATTAATCAGTTAACTAACAATTTCATTAATATGTAAAATTAAAAGGTTTTAGTCACAAAGCCTTGAAATAATCAATGGTTCAAACTTGATCGATTATATCGTATTTATTCGAATTTTTATTAAAGCTAAACTTTTAACTCTTTCCAATCACTGACTGTCTGCGAAGCATAAAATACAACTTAAGAAAAAGCAACCCACTTTTACTTTCGTTGCAAATTACGTTGTTTTCATTTTGCCAATTATGTATATCAGTTGCTATAACTGGCTGTGTCTATGACTGTTGCTTTGCTGAGCTATTTAGCATTTACTATTTCTTACTATTTTCTTTTACCGCTTTGTTTTTTCAAACAAAAAAAACAAAAAATAAAACATAATTTTTGCGCGCTTTAATAGTTTCCCATGATTGCCGGCAAACATAATCACAATTTTATGACATAAGCTGAGTTTTTGTAGCTAACTGCCGGAAATTATTATTATGTGTTTAGAGAGGTTGTTATCGGGAAATTAATTATATTTTAAATAGAGGAATAAACACATTTGAATCTAAGAGCATAAATAATTTAAAAGTAATTTATATGGTTTATATCCGTTAAAACTATAAAAGTATTTCTTTCTTTATATTTTCTTTTTTTTTTTAAGAATGACATAAGCCTTTTTAAGAAATTGAATTTTTCTCGAAAAATTTCAACTTTTGAAAAATAGAAATACTCGTATGTACACAGAACATTTTATTTGAAAAACATGTAGCAGCCGTTCATAAAAATATTTTCATCTATAAATACGGTACTTTTGTTAAAAAATGTTCTCTTTTATTAGACCTTCGATAAGCTGATTTCAACAGTAACAGATATTGTTATTTCAACAGTCTTACATGGAATTACAACCTTTGTCACATGTGCTTAAAGCTTATAGCTTTAGTTCATTTGAAATTTCACACATTAGATTTTTGCCAAAAATTAACAATTCAAATTGATTTTAGGCTAAGGTCAATGCAGTTACAAGTGCGATACATTCACTCTATAAAGAAACAAACCCCTTTAGGCTAATCAACGACAATTGATTGATATTGTCTCATTTAGACAAAACATTTCCATAACACAAAATATTTATAAGCTAATAATAATTCGATTTTTTTAATATAAATCATTGTTCCTAAATGATCTGTATATAAGTGTGCAATTAATAATCACATAAATAATTATTTATTTTATATAGTCTATAAACATTTGTTATACTCAAAAAGATTTCGCACACACATTTTGCAAAATTTATGGCTATCGAATACAGTGGGTGTTTAAATCGTTTCATTCAGTGAAAAATTATTTAGGTACATGTAAGTAAAATAAAAAAACTGTCGAATATGTTATTAATATTAATAATATTAAAACTGCCAAATCAATTAAAAAATTATCAAATTTGAAAAAAATATAAAAAAAGGAAAAGCTACCCCGGTAAGCTAGTTAGATAGTCTATCAGGCTTAAAGTTGCGGGTTCGATTTTCAGCAGAGACTGGTGTGTTCCACTACACAATTTGTAATTGTATTGTAAAAGAAAGTTAATATATATATAGATGTATTATGTTTCTATCCATCTATTTATTTATTAATTTTATTTTACATTACTATTACTATTACAAATTCTGATAGATAGATAGATAGATAGACATATAGTTAGATAGATAGACAGATAGATAGATAGATAGATAGACAGACAGATAGTTACATAGATAGACATATAGTTAGATAGATAGACAGATAGATAGATAGACAGATAGATAGATAAATAGATATATAGATAGATAGACAGATAGATAGATAGATAGATAGATAGATAGATAGATAGATGGATAGATAAATACAGATAGATAGATATATGGATAGATAGATAGATAGATAGATAGATAGATAGATAGATAGACAGATAGTCAGATAGACATATAGATAGATAAATAGATAGATAGGTAGATAGATAGACAGGCAGATCGATAGATCTATAGATAGATAAATAGATAGATAGATATGGATAGACAGATATAGATAGATAGATAGAGAGACAGACAGATAGTTATATGGAAAGATAGATACATACGAGTAGATAGATAGGTAGATCGATAGATCGACAGATAGATGGATAGATCGATAGATAGATAGATAGATAGATAGATGATAAATAGATAAATAAATAAATAAAATCAAAACCTAAGGTACAGTAAAACTTTTTCATATACCCAGCGAAATACCGACTACGTCTGTGCACAAACTGACACCATTCAGTGTCAATATATATCTGATTGAAAACTATATTGGCCCAACAATAAAATATATTGGTTTTTCTCGATATTTTGAAATTATGCAAAATTTTGGCAAACAAATCAAATATAGATTTTGGAAACATTTTAAATGCCATGAATTCCACGAAAGAACAGATAAAAAGTATAATTTTTGACCTCATATCTTTCAATTCTCTTCATATTCAAAGGTGTTCTCTGTAAAGCTGGTAAAATTTATGCGATATTTTGTTTAAAAAAATCAAACGCGGTATATTTTTCGCGGTTTGAAATTATTAAAAAAATTTAAAAAATCGAAAAAGTATGTTATTTTAAAATACCATATTTTACCCATTTCTTGTCGGATTATTTAAAATATATTAGATTTCTACATTTAACTTCTTTTATAGTAAATTTAATATGTAATTTTAGTTTGTTTTACTGAATGCATTTTAGATGCAACTGCATTTTTCACATGCAATTTTAAAAACGTTTTCCCCCTTCGATTTTTAAGTTTTTCATTTCATCTTAAAAAATTGATTTATTTGTTCAATAATTAAATTTAGGTTTTTTTGTGATGGAAATGTTTTATATTTTAAAATTTTTGTTTTTAAATACCATAACTTTTTCTCATATAAAATATTATTTTTTAATATTTAAGTTTTTGTACGTTTACGCAAAGAGTATGCAATTTTAAACATATAAATCTCAATACGTAGATGTCCGATTTTTTTTATGGTGAGAAAAATTTTTCATTCTACTGTAAAATGGAAACTGTAAAATATTGGAAAATTTAATTTTTTTTATAAAAGAAATTTAAATAATTGTGTAAACATAAAAATAAAAAAATGAGACTAAAAGAACAAGAAATATTTTATTCGAAATCCTTTATAAAAGAAAACTCCACTTTGGTCACGTTTTTTGTTCAAATAGACATTCAATAATCAATATTAAACATCTTCTATAATGTATTGTCTTTGAGATGTTAAAACTAAGTGTAAATTTTCTAAATATTTTTTTTTTTTTTTTTTTTTTTGTTATTGAAATATGTTCTAATATTTTTTCAACATCGAAAATGTATATACGTTTGTCAAAAATTCTCTTAGACTTATGAGCTAGTAAAATTTTAATTTAATAAATTGAAATTATGTATATGATAAAATGAAATAATAATATTCTAAGATTGGATAACTATATGATAACATGAAATAATAATAAGATAAAATGGAATCATAATATGACTATGTGGTATAATAATATAAGTTACAATAACAATATAATAACATCGAATCATAATCTGATAGAACGGGATAATGATGTAGTAGAATCGTAACGTGAAAAAACAAACCATAAAATCAGACACAATATGACAAAATTAAATCATAATAATTATTACTCATAATCATTTCTATTTTTCGTTGTGATCATATATTTCAAACATAATATATTGCTCTTAGATTATGGTCACTACAAATATAGTTTTTTTCTGCTTGTAGCTATAACCTAACCACTGTTAACTAATGAAATTAAAAAAATAAACGAAAACGTAATTTCGGTCTGAAATTTTAAACAATAAAGAAGATGATAACAATTCTTTTAGATCTGAACCCTTCCCAACCATGCTATCATATCCTAATAAATTTTAGATAGCCCTAATACTATCCTAACTACTTGTTGATTAACTTTTCATGGAAATAATAAAATAAAATTTAGTTCACCATTATATAAATTTTAAATTAAATAATATTTATTTAAATTAGAAAAATGTTTTATTGTTAAAGTGTAAAATTATTTTTGTTATGTAGTGTAGTATTTATATGTATATTAAATTTTGAATATTTTAAATTGAAATACTAAAATAGAGGTTGTTTTCAAATAATATTGCTAACATAAAATTAAAATATATCAATTTTCAAATTTCAATTTAAAATATTTATTTGGTATAAATTTTTATTTTATATAAAACAGGATAACACATTTTGAAGGTAAAACTCACCAAGCATTATCCAACGAATACAATATGATTCGATGATTTGGAAATTTTAATACTAGTCATCCATAGGTAGATTAAATATTTCCCTGCAAACATTTTCTATCGAAAGCGTAATTATATCGACACACTTGGAAGTTAGTATGCATCGCTTTTATTATCGAATAGTAGTAGATAGTTCCTTTTGAGTAACCCTTTAGTCAGTATTGAATGTCACGTAAAACGCATATAATGAAAGGTGCTAATTCGAATCTTCAAATCCCCACAAAAGCGTTACTCAAAAGGAACTATATCTTAGTGGCACATTTCTACCCAAACGGTGTTACTAAGTAGATCAACATTCGTAACGCTTTAGAGAATTTTGTACTTCACGTATTAAGATCTACTATAACGCAGTAAAAAGTGTCTAATAAAAAAATCCTAATTCGAATCTTCCAATCCCCACTAAAGCGTTACTCAAAAGATGCTATCTCTAACTATATCAGAATTCGATAGTAAAAGCGATACATAACAATTTCCTGGTGTGCCGATGTAGTTACACTTGCGATAGAAAATATTTAAAAAATTTTAAAAATATTTTGCATAAAATTTTTAAAATAATAGTGCCAGTAATACTTACATTTTAAAATGAAATTAATTGCACAACAATATTTTCAATTCAAATTAGAAAAGAATACTAAGAAAAATTTCAAGTACAAAATTAGAAAAGAATATTTGTTTTCTTCAAATTTAATGAAGTAGGTATATATAATAAAATAAGAATAATTATTGAATCTAATTTATTTTTTAAATAACAAAAATAACTCTTCCTTGCATTTATTACAGAAAACAATGAAATTAATTGCGCAAAAAGATTTTGAATTCAAATGAACATTTAACATTAGAATATTTGCAAAATTTTGTGCAATTATTAGTATATTCGGCGACAATACAACAACAAAAAAATTTCTTCAAAATATTTGATAACAACAACAACGTTTGAATTCTTTTCAAACTTTAAAAAGATTTGATTTAAAATTTTGAAAATTATCAATAAAATTTTGAAAATTATAAATTACTTTTCAAATTTAAAATGCAAAAATTCAGCTCTGCTAAAATATTTTTCAAATACTCTAAAACTATGCATTCCCAAAATTTTGATTGCTGTATCTACAAATTTTAATCTTCCAGAGAATAGACTTGTAAAATCGAATTTTTAATATATTTTTAATTTTTTGTTCTAAAGAAAATAATTCTGAAAATTAGCGACTTGTGCTGCGGCCATGTCATACATAAGTCAAACACCCACACTTTTAAAAAATGTTGTTTAAGTTATTAAGAATTTTATATAAAACAGAATTTTCTGTCCATGTTCTGGCCCTCAAATTGTTAATAACAGTTGAAATATTGATAATTTCTTTTAAATTGTGATAAACGCTTGTCTTATTTTCTTAATTTTCCTTTTATAAGTAAAACTTATGAATTTTTTGTTTCACTATCACCTTATATAAATAATTTTAATTAATGTCAATATTTTTTTCATTCTAATCACTTCAAAATTTATATTTTTACTAAGCAAAATTATATATTGTTTCTGTTTGTTCTTTTCCCCATTATGAAATATAAACAATCGCCAAAATCATGATTTTATGATAAAATTTTGAACCTAATGTGTGTTGTTTTTGTAAAGTTTTGCACGTTCTACTATTAATCATCTTAGAGTGCCAAATTCGATAGAATATGTGGATAGATAAAAGACAATCTTCCAAATGCTAGCAAAAGTGTTGAAAAATAGTGTTTTCGTTTTTGAATAACTGAAACTGTTATCCAAACAACTTCTAATAGTGATTAAAGAAGTTACGTTTAGAAGATTCAATTCGTATACTAATATATTTTGTTGTTTCAAAATTGAGAGAAATCTTCTATTGCACTTCTAAGAGTGGCAAAGAAGTGAGCTATTTCGAAAAAGACTGCACTAAATGCTTGCAGGGTTAAATATTTAAAATTTTGTTAAGTGTATTGATGTATTGTTTGTGCAGTGTAAATATGTAAGTGATAAAGTGTAATAAGTGAAAATGTGTATCTACATTTTTTTTCAAATTTACGTTAAAATTAAGTTAAGTTTAAGATAAAAAATAAGTTAGATTTAAGTTAAATTACAATTAATTTAAAAAAGTTTTAATAAAAAATTATTTTATGAAAAATTAAATTTTGAAAAATTAGATTTTAAGATAAAAATGATTAAGTAAAAATAAATTGATTTAAGTTAAATTAACTTAATATTTAAATTAGATTTAAGTTAAATTAAAAAAATAGGTTAAAATTTTATTAGGTTTAGAAAAGATTAGATTCAAGATAAATAAGTTAAATTTAAAATTGATTAGGATAAAATTAAATTTAAAAATTTATTTTTGACGACTCTGATTAAGATAATATTTTATGATTAGATATTTTGTTAGCTTGTTTGGGTTTATAATTATATAGATTAAGATCAATTAGCTTTAAGATGAAAATTTTAGCATTAAATTTGCGATGACAGATTTAAAAATTACATTTTTGGTTTAGTTTTCGCGTTGATATATTTAAGATGATTATTTTCATATAAATTACTCGATTCTGTGATATTAAAAACATGCTTAATTACCTAACTAACCTAAATATAGACGTAACGAATTTAAAAAAAATGGGATTTTCGGCGGTATTTTGGAAATTGTGGGATTCTTTTTACAAAAATCTTAAAGTTTTTTACCCTTTATCATTTTAAATGACAAAGTCAATAATCACTGAAAATTTTGTTAGATTACCTTTTTATAGTTTCTCAAAAAAAAAAAATAAAAAAAAATAAAAAAAAACAATTTTTTACTAAAAATTGATTTTAATGCCAAAAACCAGAAAAACTATGAACACCACTACTGATTCTGCCCCACTCTGCAGTGGTTTAGTCCAAACTGGCGTTTTTTTTTTTTTTTTTTGAAATGCTGATGTTGGTTGATAGTTTACCGATCCGACCGTGAAATTTGGTTACCAAACGTTTAAGGGTCTGCATAAAATGGGCGCAATGTTTTTGCCCTAAACAACACTCAATTTAATATAATAATTGAGTTTAATTATAATTTGCAATTATGTAAAAACTGATTCGTGACAGAGACATTTTTCCCAATCCTTTGGTAGACATTAAGCTTTACGCTGTAACAGAAGTATCTATACACAGAAAAAATTATTACCTTCTATTTTTCATTTAACACAGTCGTTTCATTTTACATCAAAATTATAATAAAATAAAAGATATAGTAAAAACAAAATTCAAATAAGATTTTTTTTCACATTTAAATTTTTAATCCATTCAATCATCTACTTGATTGATTTAACAAATTTTTTAATTGAAAAAAAAATGTTCTATTTTTCATTTTTTACAGTTATTGGTAATTGATCTAAACATTCTGTTGAGAGGTACAAATTTAAACAATTTTTAATTGAATGAATTATTTGGTGATTGGTGACTTTTATCTGTGTATTATTGTAGAAAAAAATTACATTTATTTGTTGTACATACATTATGGTTGCATGGATTTATTGAATAAAGTATGAGATTAATTTTTAAGTTGATATGTTAAATAGTAAAAATAATTTCCTTATATTTTCGCTACTTTTATTTAATTTAAAGAATTCCTGATTCTTAAAAATGTTGTGAATGCTCGAAAGTTTCCCTTTACAGAAAACCACGCTACTTATAAAATAAAATAAAACATATTTAAATGATTTTCTAAAACTCTTAATAAATTCAGTTATTATCTCATTATTTTTATGTTATCATTTATAATCTTAAAATATTCATATTAATATACCGCTCTTTGATTTTATGTTTGTTTCGAGTTTGAAAATTTAATGTTCAAATGAAAAAATTTGAAATGATTTTTTTAACAAAATTTTCAATGCATAGAATGAATACAACTAGAAGTTTATGTGAGAAGCACTTCGAACCAAATTTTCAAAAAAATTACAAATTTTTCCAAAACACAAAAAACAAAATATATGTGACTACGTGTATTTTGTTGTTGCATGAATTGGATTTTTGACAATTGAATCAGTTTTTTTTTTTATCTCACATAAATATCTAGGTATTAATCTATGTTTCAATGTACATATATATATATATGAAGAATGCTGTGTTTTGTTGCTAACGGTCATAGACAATTTCATACAAAATTCAAATTTATATACGTAAGGAGTTACCGTGTAGAATACCCAGAGAAAAGTGAACCGGATCAAAAATAGTCACGTGACTGGTTCTCAGGGTTAGTAACCGGTTCTAGTTCCGGAAGCTGTCGCTTTTATATGGGCCACAGTTATATAGTTATACAGGTCACAGGACTGGTCCTGGAGAACATGTTCAGAGTCGATTAATATAATAATTTGATATAAATTGTTTACTACTCATTTTTTTTTTAATTTTCTTTTTATTTTTACTAAATTATATCCATTTTTATTTTATAATTTTTCATTAATATCGATGACGGCACCCCGAATCGAACCCACGGTTCTTCTGATGTATCTTACGTTTTATAGTCTTCAACACTAAACACTCAGCCACAGATTGTTATTGCGCGCGATTTGCTAATTTCGTACTTGACAAGGATGTTAGAAATGAATTCTCAACTGAAATTTAGTGAGTGTGGTGATCTCAATTGGTTCTGGAACTTTGGTGACGTGTAGGGTGTCATTTGGTACTCAACCGGTACTGAGAAACTGGTCCATTACTGCAATTGCCACCAAATTCCTGCAGAGATTTTACATGTTAACTTTTTTAAATTTTTAAATTTTTTAATTTTTAATTTCGCAAGAAAAACCTTTAAATTTTGTAGTGCAATTTACAAAGAAATATAAAGTGCTCACAAATCGTCGTTTTTTTTTTTTTTGCTAACAGTCAAGGTTAACACTTGGCGGGAGCAACAAAACCCAGCTGTTAAAGTCGATAAACTATTTTTAAAAATTTTCCTACATACTATTTAATTTCTCACTGTAATTATTTTTATATAGCAAAATAAAAGCCCCAGCCCTGTATCGCTAATCCCCTTAAAAGTTCAATACAAATTGAACTGCTTTGTATTTTTAAACATTTACACTCATTATTTGTTTGTCGATTTTTTTTTTTTTTTTTTTTTTGCTCATAATCACCACGTTATAATTTTTCATTTATATTTCTTTTAGGCGATTTGTGATCTCAAACGATCGATAATATGCCAAAATCAAATAAAAATAAATCTTATATGAGATCAAGATTAATTTAAAAGCGTAAAAACGTTTTAATTTACGCTACCAGACTTTTTGGCAACAAATGCAAAAATATGCTCATGATAATGATGATGTCGAAGATGATGATGGTGCAAAAAAATAATAAAAAAAATCAACCAAGAAATAAATGCAAAACAATTGAATTTGTTAGTTGTTGCTATTTTGGTTGTTTATTTTTGAAATTCTAAAATTACAATTCATCAAAATATCAAATTGAATGTTTAGATGCGAGTATCTAAGCAATTCATACAACAAATTGAACATTTTTGTGGAGAGAGAGGGTGAAGAACACAAGAATCGTGTATGCCGACGGAGACAAGTGTTATGAGTGATTTTTGATCTTAAATGAATGATAAAGTTGCGGGTATGAAAATGCTAATAATATTTTTATTTACATGTTTTGTTAATTTTCTATTTTTTCTTTTTTTTTCATATTTGAATATGCCTGGGTTCTTAAATGGCAAATTGCAGATTGTTAATGGGAGCCAGGGATTCTTAATGTGCAATAAATATAGAAAATTAAAAATAAAATATTACGTATATTAATTTAAAAATCTGTCAAAAAGTTTAAATTTGTTGGCCAACTTGTGAATGCTATTCATTTACATTATTTGATTTTACTAAAACATAACACTGCTTGAGAATCTCTGCCTCAATGTATCTTATAGAATCGTATCTATGATAGAATAAAAAAATGTAAACAATTTTTAGTTTTGTTTGTATGTTTGTCTACGCCATACATTCTATGGTTTGGGTACAAATTGTAAGTAAATGTTTTTTTTTTTTTTTGTTTTTGTAAATTTAAAATTAAATTGCTTGTATAGACGCGTGTCTATAAGGTGCCAAGAATAAACAGTGTTTAGAGAAAAATCCACATTCATAATTAGTTGAAATTTATAAAAATATTAATAAGACAATTATAGTATTAATAAGGTAAGGACTGCGCACGAAAAAATCCGTGCAAAGTTTAAAGCTTATAACTTTTACTATACGTAAACAAAATCAGTACCGTTAACTTCTTTACATTTATTACTATTCTCAGTAACTATGTGCTAAATTTTGTTGTAATAACATAATTAGTTTTTCTTAAAATGAAAATTTAATAAATCAAAACATATGTTGGTCATATAAAAAAATTGCGAGGAGTGCAGGTGAGTTGGGAAATTCCGTGTTTTGAGTCATGAGAAATACAGAGAGTTCATGATCACCAAAACGAACTTTTATAATCGAAGAAAAAGCCGATTTAAAGTGTAGGATCGCAGACAAAATAATACGAATTTTAAGAGAAAATCGCTACATTACATCCAGAAGATGGAATGTGACTCATTCTGTATCTTTTAACAGACAAGTTTATAAAAGGTAACCTGAAGACCCACAAAGTAAAAAAGGTTCCTGATAGGAACGCTAGGAGACAAAGGAGAGAACGAAAATTTATTGAAATTAATTTTCTCCAATATTATGAATGCGCCTAAAGAGCAATATGAAGTACGTATTGTCGAACATTATACAACATCCTGGTCAGGAATTCCATATCACATACATGTCATGTGAAATGTAGCAGATAAATATCGTGTAAAAAAAATGAAAATTGTCGAACAAATTTTTGTTCTGGTAAGACATTTGTCCTCACGTACATATATATTTCTCTCTTATATATTTCTCTCTTAAAAGTGCCCTTTGTTATATTTATGTTAGTTTCAGTTGATCTACTGGCTCCTAATATGCTAATGTAACTATTCTGTTGACCCATGATGCGTGGGTGCGTGTATTGTCCAACAAAGCTCCATGAGCCAGGATAGGCCTTGTAAGTCCAGTCGCCACGTTTTACGTATAAGCTTTTGACATGTGTACATAGCTTTCTATAGGTTAGGTAACCATTTTAGTTTGTGGTCGAAAACTACACTTAGAAATTTCGCTTCCTTCAAAGATGTAAAGTTCTTGCTCCAAATATGTGTAACTAAAAGTAGGTTTTATTCTCCTTGTAAAGAGAACCATCAAAGTTTTCAATGGATTAATACCAAGACCCATCTATGTAGTTTCACCAAAGCGCAATCCATGACCTCAGCAGTTGTGCTTTAAATTTTTCCCCTTATCAATATAATAACATCATCTGCATGAGCGCCTATTCCAATACTTATTTTATTGAGCTCCACTAGTATTTGATTCAGTACAAGAATCCATAGTGTATGTGAAATTACCCCTCCTTCAGGTGTTCCCCTGGTGGCAGTTGCCTCTATAACTTTTCCTTTTGGTTCAGACTGAATTTGTTGCTGTGTAAGTACCTTCATGAATAAACCATGAATTTACTTTTATGTCACAAATACTAGTGTTAAGTGCTACTTTTATTGCTTCGGACTTAGTATTGTTGAACGTGATTTCTATGTCTAGCAAGCAAGTGCGTGTTCCTCATGCTCTATTTTCGACTGCTCTATTTTCGTGATTAACCTAGTGTCTACATTAGAAAATTTTTTATTAAGACAAACGTCAAACTTAACGCGAATTTATGGAAGGTGGCAGCAGTTGCACAAAAACAACAATATGGCGTATTCCTTATTGTTTTTTATATATGCAGTTTGACAACTGTAACAGCCAAAATAATAATCTGCTGTTTAACTAAGGTTACCTTGTATATATTCACACTGATTTTGACGTTTGTTTTGATAAAAATTTGCCTAATGTAGACACTAGGTAAGCTGTGTGGAGTAGTGTCAACTAATTTTTCTTTAATATTAGCGTGTTCAGTGATGCCAACTTAACCCTTTTCGGGCTAGATTTAGCCTGTTTTTAGTAGTCCAAAACGCGAAAAATAGTTTTTAACCTGAAAATAACAAATGCGCAAATTTAGCTCTTTTTTAGTTTTTTTTCAAAAATGAAAAACTAATTTAATTGGGTAACATTAATTTTTTTCAATTTTTACTTTTATTTGACAATTTTTGTACTAAGTTCTCCCTACATTTGTGAAAAGACTAGTACCCAAATTTATCCAGAGATCCTAACAATTCATAAAGAAACTTAATTATTAAAAAAAAATTGTTCAATAATTAAAATTGTTTGAATGGAAAAATGTTGATAAGACCGAATAATTTGAGATCGAAGGTTATAATAATGGAATCTTCATAACCTGCAATTTAATTTACCCAGTTTGATATTAATATTTTGAGATGTATATTCCAAATGGTTCATTAATGGCAAAAATGTTGTTTATATATTTGTTTTTAGCTTTCAAAAGAAAACTTAGTTGCGTTCATTTTTGTGATTTTCCACAAAACTTGTCCTGCTTGATTTCACTACAAAACTGTTATCTTTTTGAATTTAGATCTTTTTAGCACTTTTTTCAAACATTTATACGCCTTTATGTTAGTAATAGTTGACATCACTGAGCGTGTTGATCAAGTGAGAATGTAATATTTTTCATTCTTTCCGTGATATGATCATCCAAAATTCTCTCAAAAGTCTTTAAAAGAAATAATGATAATCTGATGTGCCTGTAAACCTTTGTTTCACTATGTTCTCTAGTATAACTGCTACAATAGAACTTAATTCATGTAACATGATTAGGTATATTCCATCCATTCCAAAAAATTTTTAAGTTCCAAAAGTACCGATATCTTATTTGATTTTCTCCTTGGTTTTAATAATGTGATCCAGTGAGTATCTAAATTGGTGTAATTCACTGTAAGCTGGCAGTCCAGAAAATGCATTCTGAATAATACCTCTAATGTTTCACTATATGATTCTGTCCAGGTTCCATCAACTCTTTTGACATTGCTAGTCATAAGCTTTCATAGTCTAGAGGTATCTTTTATAGTTTATATTTATTTGAGCTTGTCAACAAAGTGTTATCTTTTAGCCCTCCTAATCTATTTTTTTTAATTCCTTTCATTTACTTCTATATATTTCCCATTTTCTATTAGATTTTTTTCCTTGCAGCGTTCAGCGCCTTTCCAACAAAGGATCTCAGGTTTTCAAGTTCTTTATGCCTCCATTCGTGACTTTTATTATACACATTGCTGCTGCACGGACACGAGGCTTTAAAAACAATCGCAAAAATATCTTTTAAAGTTTTCGTAACAAGTTCTATATCGTATTGATTTCGAATCATCACATTTGGTGACGTCATTGATGTTAAAAATATGCTATTAATTATATCCCAACTGATTCTTGCTGGTTTCTAAAGGACTGAGAAGATTCTGCTACGTTCATATTTAACACAAATACTAAGTAGTCCGAAAAACTAATTTCTCTCGATACCTTCCATGATATAATTTCCAATGAGCAGAATTGTGAGACCAACTTTAGGTCTAGAGCTTCACTGAGAGATCTAGTTACAAATGTTGATTCCTATCCCTTATTAGCGATTGACAGTTTATTCTCTATTATAAAGTCAATCAAGGCTAAGCTTCGATTATTTGTGCCTGTGCTGCCCCAAAAAAGATGATGAAGCATTTGCATCACACCCCATTACTAAATCTACATTATTAGATTCAGATTAATTTTTAAGAAAATATTAATTAGTAATTCCATTTTAAATTTAAAAAATGTTGACCCTTGGTTACCGATTTAGATAAAACTTGGTGCATATGTAGAAGAGGATACAGTAAAATGAATTTTTCACATTTTTATTTTGAGAAATGTGGCAACCTTATAACTTTGAAGTTGAATAACATATTTCTTTCAATATAAAAGATATCAAAATATTTTTTTTTTTTTTTTTTTGCAGTGGATTTATCAAAGTTTGTATTTTAAGATACATTTCAAAATATTTTTTTGTGATTTTTGTTAACTTATTTTTTTATGAATTTTCTTTAGTGACGTGTATCTAAAGAAATCCACCTTTAATTTTTTTATATTTTTCTTTGGCAGGAAGCCTTATCGGTATACTTGCTACAGAGAAAATTTTAGAGAGGTCAAAAATTTTTAAATTTAAGATGGAATTAAATTTAAATTTAAAACTAGAATGTGGCGATCTTTAACAGAGCAAAATTTTTAATAGAAAACCATTGGTTTTGTTTTTATATGCATTCGTTTTTTCGTGCGCAGTCCTTAACTAAATTGTTTTGTTTAAAAAATTCATATAAATAAGGCCCATATAACACGATTATGATTCCAGCAGTAAAATACGATGACTAGGGATAAACAAGTAATTTAATACATAAACTAATATGGCGTTTATACTAAAACAAAAACAAGTTGGTTTTTAAAAAACTAAATTTAAAAAACCAAATCATTTATATACCTTTTTTCTCTCGATGTGGTTTTTGTTGATGTATTTCCTTTTTCACATTCTTGTATTTGGATAAATTTTAATTTAATTTAATTTTTAAAAACGTTTTTAACAAATTTTACAAAAACAAATGAAATAATTCAAGAAATTTAACAATTTTCTGTTTTTCATTATATGCAAAAGCTTAATTTTCTGAAAACAATCAAACAGGCTGTATCATAAATATTTATTTTAGTAGTTTTTAGTTAGTTCTCAACAAAAACTAGATGAAAATGGTTTTTGATTTATATGGAAAAACTAAAGAAATTTATGTAGTTTTTCAATCAAAAACCGATTGAAGCCAAAAACTACTAGTTTTTGTTTGGTGTAAATGGCTTATAATATAAAATAATTTAATATTCAGTTTACAACAAAACAAAAACTAGTTGGTTTTTGAAAAACTAAATTTACAAAACTAAATCGTTTACATACCTTGCTTTCCCTCCAGTTTGGTTTACTTTTGTTTTAAATAATGTTTTTCATTATATATAAAAGTTTTTCATTATATATAAAAGCTAACTGTTCTGAAATCATCAGAATAGGCTCTATCATAAATATTTATTTTAGTTTTTGATTTGTATGGAAAAACTAAACAAATTTATGTAGATTTTCAGACCAAAATCGAATGTAGCCAAAAAACTATTAGTTTTCGTTTGGTGTAAATGGCATATAAAAGATTGAAATCAATTTAATTGTAGTAATCGAAAATGCAAGTCAATAATTTTAAATCGCAAAAAAGTGATATACATTTAAAAGCAATTAAAAAATTTACTTAATTTACCCTTCGCTGACGTCACTAATCAAAGAGGTAAACAGAATCAATGAGGCAAACAAACAATTAAACATTTTACTTTGTTGAGTCAATTTTTGATGTCACAAATCAATGAGATAAATAATTTTTTTTTATCTCAATAAGTTAAGTGGTCAATTGGCAATACTATTAGGAATGTAATTATGCTTCTATTAACATGTGTATAGTAGCTGAATCTCTATTAATTCTTTTGATGATGCTGATGTAATAGTCCCACACCCTTTTAATAAACCAATCTAAACGTTTTGTTATCTAAGGTGATTCAACTAAATAATTATAAATGTCCCTCGTGTGATATTAAAAAAAAAACCCAAAGAAATGCATGATTTTTAATTCAAATTGAAATGTTAGGAGCGCTATATATGGGTATGCCGGATTTTATATATACTTCACCGGAGTTGAGCTTTATTGTGTTGTATTATGTGAAATTGTATTATAAAATTATAATTTAATTTAAAGCTGTAGGACAAATTGGTTAAAATATAGAAAATACATTAGTAGTCATATCCACACGACTCCAAATTTTCAGTGTGAGGAAGATATTAATGAATTCAGCGATAGAACTTTCTAATAGTTAAACTTTTATAAAGAATAATAAGATTACTTCCAATACTGAAATTGAAAAACTTATCCTTGAAAAAAAAAGATCTGAAGAGAATGGCAACAAACCAGATCACCAGCTGATTGCTGTTCATAGCAAGCAAAAAACTATAAAGAACCCTTCAATTAGAAGAGGATCGCCAAGTAGAAAATACAGTGAAAGTTTAACGAGTAATAAAAATACTAATTTTTCAATATGGAAGGCAGCGAAGGATATTAAACCACCGGTAGAAGCACAAAATAATTTAAGGAAGGCTGACGATACCTGGGCCCGTAGTGCAGAAGATAAGGCCATTATATTTACATACAACTTAAGCACGGTCTTTCAATCCAATCCCCAAACAAATGATTTTGTATTCGGAGAGACACTTGACACTGCACTAAATTATGACTAATAATAGTAATTGTTGTTAGCCCAGATGACCTTGATACAATCATTAAAGAAGACCGGCTGTCTAGAAAACCGTTTTAATCCAGACCAGAATTCTAACCAGACTAAATTTAAAACTATTTTCATTCTGAATATGGCTGATTTTGTTCATAAATTTAATCATATAATGGATTAAGTTTCATACCAGAAAGTGTCATAATGGACATGGATGAGGGTGATTTTTGGCAAATATTTGGACATTTTTTCACTTTCTTGGGCAAAATTTAAATTTTTTATTTTTGGGCAAATTTTCATTTCTTTTGAGTAATTTTTTATTTGGATGATTTTTCTATATTTGATTTGGGTCATTTTGCTGGCAGCCAAAGCAAATAAGAAATTATTTTCTTATTTGTTGAAATATTAAAACATTAGCCTTTTTATAGCAATTTTAAGAATTAAAAAAGGCTAGAAAAAAAGCTAGAAGCTAAAGCGAAATAAAAAGGCTAAACGGACAACACTGTCGGTAACACTAGTTGGATTACGAAGTGAATTGTAGCAATATTTTTTTTTTTTATTAGTTTAAAGTTTAGTAATTTAGCGTTTAAAACATATTTGATAATAGGAATTAATGATCATATACTTCAATAAAATATTATTTGTTTAAACTTAACAATTGAATTATTAAATTTAAGCCTTTCAAAATGAAATAACTCAAAAACGAGCGTTAACCGTTAAAAATGGTTAACACCATTAAATTCAGCGTTGTCGACTTAGTTTTACCCAATGGGTGTCCATCTTGTTAAAAAATAAGCGGAGTACCTGTCCCTCTGCTTCATTCCCAAAATAAGGTAGCCTATTTGAATTATGTTGGTTTTTTAAATTGCTAACTTTTTTAAAAATTTTAAAAATCATACATTAAATGGTAATCGTTATTTTGCTTATACATGTTTTGAACATAGGCCCTCGATATGTTCTTTACATTGGTGAAGGCTATAAAAACTCCTTATTGATTCTTAATCTATATTGTACTTAAATGATAAATCTGAAAAAAATAAGAAAAATTTGTTTTAATTGCAAAAATTGTTTAATCAATCAAAAAATTAATCACCTATTACGGAAATGACTATAAAAATTAATAAAATTTACAAAAATGAAAAAAGCACTTTTTAATTGAATCAATAAAAATTTTTAATTGAAACAGTTTATTACTTTGTGATGATATGATTACCATTCTCCAAATCTTTTATTCGTTATCCGGTTCGTAGGACCTTAGACCAGTTGCAATTGAACGAAAATTCTATAGTTTATTTAAAATAAAATTTGCAGGCACTAACTGTAATATATATTTTTTTATAATTTGTTTTTTTTTATTTTATTTATTTTTTTATTTATTTTTTTGTTTTTTAATTTTTAAATTTCCCCTTGCTAAAATACTATATCTATCATTCGTTATTTTGCTAGGGAAATGCGCAAGTTTGATCTATTATTTAATGCAAATGTTTTATCAAATAAATCGTAAATTTGAACAATTAATTACGTTAAATTCATATCAAATTTAAACAATCAGTGACAATAATTCTTTTCTTTAATTCCCCTTTCAAAATAAAAGCAAATTATTTTTATTTATCCCCTGAGTACGTAAATATTTTTGCTTTTGAACTGTATTATGTCGTTAAAGACATTTTCAAATTTTTGGCTTTTATTTAAAAAATTAAAGACGTCATATATATAGGACAAGTATAATATCGATAAAAATAAAATAGAAAAACTGAATGCATTAAAAGAACTAAAAAAAAGTATCTATCTATCTGCTGGTATTTTAGTATTTTTGAGGGGTATGTAGGTGTTAACAAACAAATATGATACCTAGGTTTCTTTTTTTGCTTTTCTCTTTCATATAATTAATGTTGATTTTATAAATTAGACAAACTGATCAGAAATCAGTGAAGGTATAAATACAGCGACCAAAAATGATGATCAGTTTATAATATTTGTAAAAAAAATTATGCTTAAAAAAATTTGTTAGGGGAAATATCTGAGTATATTTTAGGGTATTCAAATTGTTCGAACAAAATAAATTACTCGAATAAAGCATTTTAGTTTTGTAACGTGTAGTTACAAACAACATTACATCAGTAACATATTAATATATTAACTAATTTAGTAGTTACAATACAATAAGAGAATTTATAATTCTCATTTAGTTTATATAAACTTAAACATAAATAATCGAGATTGGGACGATACTTTTGAGCAAGAACCGAAGTACCAACTGGGTTACTGCTCCCTAGGGGGAGCATGAACCGAAGAACCGAAGTACCGTTTCTGTTACTGCTCCCGAGGGGGAGCAAGAACCGAAGTACCGATCTTGTTATACTTTGCACTTAGGGATCAAAGTATCACCAGACACGACTGAAGTTCTTTGGTTCGAACCGTAGCCAAACCCATAGTTAGCCGACCGAAAGCTGAAGAATTTATCTTGTCGGATTGTATTTTGAGGCTGAAACCTGTAGTTAGCCGACCGAGAGCCGAAGAATTTATCTCGTTGAATTGTATTTAGGATTTCGATTTAATTGCAAAAGAAATCGATATAAAATATTCGAATTATTCGTTATTCGAAATAATTATTCGAATAATTCGAACGAACATTATGAATACCCTAGTATTTTGTAACTTAAAAAAAAATTAATAAAATACTTGGTTTTAACATATGCACCATTTCCAATTGTACATCACAGTTTAATGAGTAAATATTATTCTATAAATTTATTTCGGAAATTTTTATACCCATAAACAAAAACAAGGTGATATTATTGGTCTAAGACGATTTAGCTACATATGTATGTCCGTCCATCTATTTGACTATTGAGAGAACACCGAATGCTTTAATTTTCCAGTCAGATTAAACATTTTATATTTTGAAATATTAGAAAATAATAATAAAATACACTTGGAAAGGGTGTATGTTTCTGTCTTGCACGAATGAATGAATGAATGAATGAAAGTCTGTCTGTACATTTCCAATTTATGTCTTTAATAGTTTAACTAGATGCTCATTGTATTTGTACTTTACTCTGGCACTTTTATGATTTATGTTGTATTCTTCTTGTATTTTTTTTTAAGATTTTAATTGCATTTTATGTAATTTAGCCTTGAGCATGATTTCTGTATAGTTTTGATTTTCTAAAATGCAGTTGAAGAGGCATTTAAAGTTTTGAATGGCACTAGTAACATTGCATAGGAAATAAAATAATATTGAATAAAAGAATTAGATACATAAAACAACCTTGAATTAAATTTTCGTTCATATATCCTAAACTAAATAAGTGTCAAACTTAAAATTTTATTTAGTTACTTAAAAGGACTTCTTTATTATCAAGGCAACCAAAAATATGCAAAATTATATACTTTTCGAGACTACAAATGAAACAAACTGTTACTTATTTATCCATTTCAGATAATTTTAAGAATTTTAACATTGACTTGTTACAGCATATTTTTGCATAAATTAATTGCAATAGCATATATTTGCATATTTTGGCGTTAGCAGCATATTTTTTTGTATTTGTATAGAAAATTCTTATTTTAGAGCATATTTTAGCAATCTAAATGACATATTTTTGCATATTTTATAGTTAAGAGCATAATTTGGCATATATTACACTAAGAGCATAATTTTGGATATTTTATACTTAAGAGGCAAATAGAATTTTTTACATACTTTGCCATTAGTCTCATTTTCTTTTTACTATTTTTCAAATTTACATATTATAAATAGTTTTCTGATACAATATATTAGTTTTTTAATATTTTTAAGATCAAAAGGAAAATATTTTTTAGCAATTGCTAATAAAAATCAAAGTATTTTTTAGAATGATTTTAAAATAATAATAATAATAATAATAATAATAACATTTAAAAAGCATATTTTTAATTTAAAGGACATATTTTCCGATTTAAAGACCATTTTTTATGCGCATAAAAATTTTTTAAAGCATATTTTTGGTAGCCCTATCTATTAATATATTCAGTTGGAGATTTCAAAGAAATAATGGGTTGTGGGTTTAAACTATACATTTTATTCATTCTAAATATGCTAAGGAATAATTACTATGGAAAAAGTACGTTTAAAAAAAAGGAAAAAAAATCATAACAGGATTTTATCTATTAGATTTCAACTAGGGATCATCAAATCGACTTTCGAATAATCGAACTTTTTGTTGAAAAAAATCTAAATCGACCTTTTGGTTAGCAAATTTTCAAGAAATCGACTTCCTTGTTTCCAGATAGTTGTAAAAACGAAAATAGTCGAAAATAGCTTGAAAACGCCGAAAATAGTTGGAAAAAGTCGAAAATAATCGCAAAGACGGAAAAAGTTTAAAATAGTTGGAAAGTCGAAAAAATTTACTTTATTTAAAAATAATAGTTTTTTTTAGCAGTTTTTATTTAAACTATATCATCTAACATATTTTTGTATGCAACCAGCACATTCCATGCATAGATTGTCTGTTCATTAATCAAAATATTTGATTGCGTTGTATATATTTCATATTCTTTTAAAGTTTTTTTCAAGACAAATAACAAAAAATAGTCAAAATAGGTAAAAAATCTCGATAATATCATATGAAACTGGAAAAAGTCGGAAAAAGTCGAATATAGTCGGAAAAAGTCGAAAAGTCGGAAATAGTCGAAAATAGTCGAAAAAAAGTCAGAAAGTCAGAAAATGTCGAATATAATCGAAAAGTCGGAAAAAGTTTAAAATGGTCGGAAAGTCGAAAAAATGCACTCTATTTAAAAGGAATAGTTTCTAAGCAGTTTTTATTTAAACTATATCATCTAACATATTTTTGTGTGCAACCAGCACATTCCATGCATAGATTGTCTGTTCATTAATCAAAATATTTGATTGCGTTGTATATATTTCATATTCTTTTAAAGTTTTTTTCAAGACAAATAACAAAAAATAGTCAAAATAGGTAAAAAATCTCGATAATATCATATGAAATTGGAAAAAGTCGAATATAGTCGGAAAAAGTCGAAAAGTCGGAAATAGTCGAAAAAAGTCGAAAATAGTCGAAAAAAAGTCAGAAAGTCAGAAAATGTCGAATATAATCGAAAAGTCGGAAAAAGTTTAAAATGGTCGGAAAGTCGAAAAAATGTACTCTATTTAAAAGGAATAGTTTCTTAGCAATTTTTATTTAAACTATATCATCTAACTGTTGGTAATAGTATGACAAAAGCATATTTTCGTGTGCAACCAGCACTTTCCTTGATTGTATGTTAATTAATCAAAACATTTGATTGCGTTGTATATATTTCATATTCTTTTAAAGTTTTTTCAAGACAAATAACAAAAAATAGTCAAAATAGATGAAAAATCTCGATAATATTATATGAAATCGAAGAAAGTCGAAAAAAGTCGAAAATTGTCGAAAAAGGTCAAAAATAGTCAAAAAAAAAGTCAAAAAGTCGGAAAAAGTCGAAAATGGTAGGATATTTCGAAAAAGTCCACAATAGTCGCATAGTCGAAAATAGTCGAAATGTCTGAAAAAGTCGAAAAAATGTCCAAAAGTCGAAAATAGTCGGAAAAAGTCGAAAAGTCAAAAAATCGACTATTTAAAAATGGAAAAGTCGAAAACCGATTATTTAAAAATTGAAAAAGTCGAAAAGTCGTAAATTCGCCTTTTTGTTCCAACTATAAAATTCAAATTTCAACCCAAGTAATACAAAAAAAAAAACAATTTCTCAAGAAGTGCAAAAACGTACGTTTTGTTCTGCGGCTCCTTAAATATTATTAACCATAAATATAATAAAAAAAATAAAAATTGTAGATTTCAAAATATTTGAAACTTTTAAAACATATAAAACACATTAAATACTCAGTATTTGCTTGCAAAACCATGGGTTTTTATCAAAAGTCGAAAATATGCGGAAAGTTGGAAAAAGTCGAAAATAGTCGCAAAGTCTGAAAAAGTCGAAAATAGTCGAGAAGTCTGAAAAAGTGAAAAATATTCGGAAAAAATCGAAAATAGTCAAATAGTCGGAAAAATTCAAAAATATTCTGAAGAAGTCGGAAAAAGTCGAAAAGTCAACTATTCCAAAATTGAAAAAATCGAAAAGTCAAAAAATCGACTATTTAAAAATGGAAAAAGTCGAAAACCGATTATTTAAAAATTGAAAAAAGTCGAAAAGTCGTAAATTCGACTTTTTGTTCCAACTATAAAATTCAAATTTCAACCCAAGTAATACAAAAATAATAAAAAAAAACAATTTCTCAAGAAGTGCAAAAACGTACGTTTTGTTCTCGGCTCCTTAAATATTATTAACCATAAATATAATAAAAAAAAATAAAAATTGTAGATTTCAAAATATTTGAAACTTTTAAAACATATAAAACACATTAAATACTCAGTATTTGCTTGCAAAACCATGGGTTTTTATCAAAAGTCGAAAATATGCGAAAAGTTGGAAAAAGTCGAAAATAGTCGCAAAGTCTGAAAAAGTCGAAAATAGTCGAAAAGTCTGAAAAAGTCGAAAAATAGTTGGAAAAAGTCGAAAATAGTCAAATAGTCGTAAAAATTCAAAAATAGTCGGAAAAAGTTGAAAATAGGCGAAAAGTCGACTACTCCAAAATCGAAAAAGTAGAAAAGTTGAAAAATCGACTATTTAAAAATGGAAAAAGTCGAAAAGTCGAAAAGCCGATTATTTAAAAATTAAAAAAAGTCGAAAAGTCGTAAATTCGACTTTTTGTTCAAACTATAAAACTCTAATTTCAACCCAAGTAATACAAAAATAACAAAAAAAAGCAATTTCTCAAAAAGTGCAAGTACGTTTTGTTCTGCGGCTCCTCAAATATTATTAACTATAAATATAATAAAAAAATAAAAATTAAAGTTTTCAAAACATTTAAAACTTTTAAAAATATCAAGGAAAACTATATAAAACACATTAAATACTCAGTATTTGCTTGTATAACCATGGCTTTTTATCAATTTCGAATAACTTTTAGGAATTGAGTTTATAAGCTTCTCAAGAAATGGGAAACATTTCATTATTTCTCTAGTTCTTCCAAAAGTTCATTGCTACTTCGAAATTCTTTATTGCCAATGTTATCTTTTGCAATTATTCAAATGTTCTCAATCGAGAGATTTCGGTGGCCACGATATTACATTTATTAGTTTTTCTTCCACTCAAGCCTTTACAAAAATTATCATACATTTTGGTATCAAAATACCATGGGGTACAATGTAAAAATCTTTTTTTCATAACAAGTTCAAAATTATGAATTTTTAGAACCAAATATTTCCAAAAGAAACTCGATTTTTTTTTTTGTGTCTAGTATATACCCGTGATTTTCAAAAAAAAAAAAAAAAAAAAAAAAAAAAAAAACAAATACGTATTTTAAAACGTGCACATTTTTTCTTAATTTATCTCTCCGAAGAATTTTAAATAATATCCCTTAAAATGTATATCTTTTTATTATGTTTTATTATCTTATAGGGCTTCAGACCGACGCGAAATTACGTACTTTCGTGATTTCGGCCGAAATCAAGTTGAAATTACGTAATTTCCCATACATTTTGACACTTGCGAAATTACATAATTTTGTGTAATTTCAGCGAAATTACATTAAAATTACGATGCCCATTTCCGTGCAACTCTGTACATGGTTGGAAAAAATACTTTTTTTCAACTATGTACTGCATGTTCCAGCCGTGAGAAGAGAAGCAAAAACAATTCACAGCTGATCTTAAATTTAAACTCAAATCTTAAAATTAATTATTAAAGTGATTTTGCAAAATGAAACCTATCCTTTTTACATTTTTAATTGTTTCAAATTAATAATTTCCAATTTAGTAAGTAATTATTTCTTATTTGTTTCCATTTCAAGATACTTTATTTACCCCTATAACAATTTAAAATGTAAACAATAAGTATCAGCTGTTCACGAAATTACATCAAATGTCATCTATCCAATATGAACACTCTAGATTTCATTCGTAATTTCGGCATGAAATTTCGTAATTTCGCGCCGGTCTGAACAAGGCTTTATGTAAATCGAAGACGAACTGTATATAATAAGTAATTTTATAATGAAATCATGGCTTCATTTGATTAAGTGTTAAAATGGGTACCCCTCAACACACTGTGTATCTGTCTGTTAAAATCAGATTCCCGATAAACGATAAGTTATGTTTACATATTAGGGTATTCAATCAATTAACGGTCATTCGGTTATCCGATTAATTTCCGATAATTTAAATAATTTTATTTTCGAATAATTAATAAACCGAATAATTCGTGGCGAATAACGGATTAACCTAAAAATTTAGAAAACTTTTTATTTTTAAGATAAAATTATGTAAACTTTATTTTTAAAATGTTATATCCCAGGAAAAATAAATAAATATTGAAGTACTTCTTTATTACTTTCAAAGTATCACTAAGTGCACGTTTTCTTGTGCTTAAGAAAGAATACAAACAGCTTCAGAGATAGTGTAATCATAAAAACGAATATTTCTGAAAGCCGGTTAACCGGTTTTTTCAAGATACAAATATTTTAAAAATATTTATTATTAAAATAAAAAATCATATTGTTCTTCTGCAGCTAGAGGATAATGCTCAAATTTTATATTTTTTTAATTGAATTCTAATAAAGGCTTCTTCTGATCCAATTCTACCTATGTACCTATTTACTGAAATTCACCTTATTTTTGTGACAAACGATAAAGCTAAAATTGACTTTTTACCTAGATTTTGTTTATAAAAATTTAATTGATAATTAAATCAATTAAAAATATAAAGATCTCAGCTCTCAGTATGTCTGAAGTTATTCAAAACTCAAAATAGAAATTTTGAAAAAGCTTTAGTCGATCATAACATAAATGAGACATATTAGCAAATAATTAAGGATTTTGAATATAATCCAAAAATGTCCGAAAATACTTACAAAGATATATTCAAATTAATTGCCCTACTCCGAAATCTTGAGATTCTTTTTTTTATTTGCAAATACAAGTTACTAAAAAGAACTTTATATATAATTTTTTAACAAAATTTGGTTCATATAAAAATTAAAACTAATTTCCGCCGCCCAGCAAAAACTTTTTGGTTTTCGGTAATAACAACTACTTATTAAAGTAGTTTCTTGGTAATGAGGCGTCATTATTATTTGCCTACTCTGTATTACATTAATAAGTACTCAATAGTATAATAGCACAGTAATACTTCAATCACGTGGATGAGTTGGCTAGAGCGACGGACCAACAACCAGAAGGTTGTTGGTTCAATCCCATTCTGAAGCTGTGGGTTTTTTATAACAAAATGTCTAAAAAGATATTTTAAACTAAATAGAGTTTTTGTCGCTTAGGATGCTATGTGCGAATGGTGTACTGAGTAAGACGTTAGTCAGTAAAAACGAATGGTTAGTGTGTGTCCAAGTTCGAGTCTCACTGACGGCAAAATTTTTTTGCTTTTTTTATTTTTGTTTTCGTTTAGGTACATATTTTTGAGTACCCCTAGAGTCAAAAAATAACTACATGAATTTGTGGACAACTCGAACAAAAATAACTAGTTATTCAGGCAAAAAATAAGTAGTTTATTTTTGTTTCCAATTATACCTGCTAGCTTACCAGGAAAGCAAAGTTTTTGCTGGGCGGTAAAAAGGAATTTGATTCTTTATTGCAATTTTGCATGAAATCGTGAACATTATTTCCTGCTCAGTGAATAGGTATCAAAAAATATTAAATCTTCCAATAACAAGCCAATATTAAATTCATTGAAAATGATCCGAATTTGCGCTACATCTGGATCACAAGTTCAGAATCTTATTGATTTCTTTGGAAGTACTTATTTCTTGGAATAAAATGTTTAATAAAATGCGACATAGAAAGATTATAATATTATAAATTTATAAATATTTACCTAAATTTGTGACAATAGAAATTGAGTAAAGTAAATTCCAAGTTATATGTCATAAAATTTTTTAATTTCATCAACAAAGTGTAAGTATACAAATACCAATATTAATTTTGACTATTATAATAAAAATCGTTCTCACACAAAAAATAAAGATAGTTACATTAAAAAGACTGATTTATTAAATAAATCTAAATTAGGAGAATATTTTTTAGGTCAAAAAATGCAAATTTATTATATAAATGTAGTTTTGTACAACTGGTAAGATGAACCCTTTGTGAAAGAATTTGATATACTTTATGTTTCTAAATAATTATTTCAATAGATTAAATACTAAATACTGTTACATGCATTACTAAAGCTAAGTTCACACTACGCTAATATTTGACAATTTTTGCAAATATTCACTTTGTGTAATAATGAAAACAAAATATTTTTACGATTCAAACAAGATAACAGCTGACTTTGGACAAACAAAACTATTGGCCCTTAACAAAAAATGCCGCTAGTATTAACATTGTGTGAACATAAGTTGTAAAATATCTGCCACTATTTTGATGGAATTTTTGTTTGATCTTACAAAATAAATAGAAGATCAAACAGCGGCAAACACACAAACTTTAAATTGACAAAAAAGAAGTGATCAATTTATATTTTATCTATTAAAATATATTATTTTAAATAAAACTTTCATTATATTAATATTTTTTTATTATTTAGCCATAACAGCCCATCTACACGTAACATATTATGTAAGATTTTTCTGTCAAATTGGCTCTCTGAGAGAATTATTTCACATGTAGATTTAAATATTAGTATTAGAAAATGTAATATGAGACTGTTGCAATTTTGACGGAGTCAATAATTTATATTACACAACCAAGACCTTCAAAATATCCAAATTTTAAAAATTACACAAAAATATTAATTTAAAAAAAAAATGTGTTAATTATAGAATTTTGAATGTTTTGTGTTCCAACTGTGACAAACATTTTCGGACCATCCAATCTGAAATTATTGTTAAAAATACATGTTTCTTATATCATCAAAAAATTTAAACGCAAATATCTCAAAACTCTGTTCTTTGACTAATAATATGTTACAACATGGATATCGATATATCCATCTTAAAATTGTATACATAATATAACTTTTAAGATATTTTCAAAGATTTCACAAATAGAAATCACAAGTTACACATTTTGAATTTTTGCTTTTGCTACAATCTTTTATTAGATTACCACGGTATTCTTGAGCCTTACTTTTTTTGAAATTATGTTTTTCATTTGTACAATAAAAAATCTCTAAATTGGAGTATGTTTTATTTTACAAAAACATACTTTAAAGACATTTTATGAGCTGTAAAATTACTAATTTTTTAACTTAATTTCCGTTGAAATTATACAAAAATTACATGGATATTTTATTATCCCAAAATTATCTAAGAAATTTTAAATTCTTCTATTATCGAATAATTACACAGAAATCGGCAACACTGGACTGTTGTGATGAGATTTCACTACACAAATATCTTATAAGATGAAATGTCAACAAAAATACACGAAAGTTTATATGTGTGTGTGCATGTATATTTTGGTAATTACCGAAAAAATCTTTTTTTTTTAATAAAATAGTTTTTTTTTTAATAATTTTTTTACATTTTAAAAAATATTTAAAAAATATTGTGCCAAAAGTGCGAATTTCTTAAATAAAGAGGACATGTTGACTCTGTGACTAATGGAAAATAATTATAACTTATAGGATTTATTGGAACACGTATACCCCTTATTTAAGATTTAACATAATATTAACAAAATGGTTAGTCTTTTCTGCCGGCGTTATCACAGTTGTAGACCTGCGGTAATAATATTCTTTATTTTTTATACTTACATAGCGTCTACATTAGACAATTTTTTATCATGACAAACGTCAAACTTAGTGCGAATTTGTGGAAGGTGGCAACAGTTGCACAAAAACAACAATATGGCGTATTCATTATTGTTTTTTATATATGCAGTTTGACAACTATAATAACCAAAATAATAATCAACTGTTTAACTAAGGTTACCTTGTATACATTCGCACTGATTTTGACGTTTGTTTTGTTAAAAATTTGCCTAATGTAGACACTATGTTACGTGCAAAGAAAACAGTGTTGTTTTGTTAAGACAGGGTTATTTTGTAAATGACGAGAAAAGGAAACAGGGTTGTTCTTGTGTATAAACGTAAATTACTTATAAAAAAAATTTTAAATATATATTTTTTAAAGTAATTTTTATTAATTATTTATTAAATTATTTATTATTTGTTAAAAAAATCAAAATAAAAAATAAGATTTTAACATAAACTCATTTAATAATTGATATCAAATAAATTTATGATAATTGTGCGATTAATCAAATAATTTTGAGTAAACGATTTTTGCATCTAATCTGAACAGGCTTAAAATATTTTTCACCTAATCGTATTTTATGATATTTGATAGCTGTTTCATCAAACAAAAAACTTTAAATAAATGGTCGTAATGAGAACAAAAAATCAACTTTGTAGTTAGTCGCAAAATTGCAGGAAATCACAATGAAATATTTGGTGTCAAATATTTGCGTAATCTGTACTTAGCTTAAGAATATTTGAATAATAGAATAATCGGTTATTAAACAATCAACTTTTAACCTCGAATAGTTATTTGTCGGTTTTGATTCTAAAAATAAAAATAGTACCATAAATGGAGTAGATTATTGATACATTTGTGTGTACTTTGAAATTCCAAAGCAATTCCATACAATTATATTTTTGAAATCCTATTTCAAGTAGACAAGAAATATATAATACATAGTGTTTCTAAAAGTCGTTGAAAACAATTTTTTTTAATGATTCTCAATTGTTTTTTTGTTTTTTTTTTAATTTTAGTTAAACTAACTTTAACGTTTAGGCGTCGGAAGTCACTGATTTTAAATCATATTTTATTTTTTTTCTACCTTAACATCATCATAAAGTTGCATTTTACCAAAAACATAAGAAAAATTTTAATGCACAAAACACCAAAACAATTCTACAACAACAACAACAATTATAAATAAAACTATCCGTGATTATTTAAGGTGCATCTGGGAAAATGTTAATGTTTTTAAATACTTTTTTTTTAATGTAGCCACTGGCAGTTTCTGTTAATTGTTTTTTTTTTTTTAATTTTTGTAAATTAGATACCTAAGGTTTTTATAGTTTTTTTTTTATTTTATTTAAAAAAAACGCCCAAAACGAGAAATCTTATAACTTTTTTACTTTTAATTCCCCTGTGAAAACGAAAGTTATAAAATTTAATTATGACTTTTTCCCTTCATTAACTTTTACTCACATTTAAGTCAGTTTATACTTGGATAGATGTTAATTATATATTTTACTCAGCTATTTAATTAATTGATTTATAACGTAATTACTGGATTTTTTCATTTTTTTTTTTTTAAGAAATCAACACATGTTTCTAAATGTGATAAAATTCTATTTAATAAAACGATTTTACTGATTTTCTATACCAAACTGCTTTGTAGAATAAAGAAAATTTCAGACTAAATTCCAATTAATTTAATCTAATCAGTGATGCCAACTTAGCCCTTTTTGGGCTAAATATAGCCCGTTTTTAGTAGTATAAAGCGCTAAAGATATTTTTTAGTCCAAAACTTAAAAACGCCTAAATTTAGTACTTTTAATTTCTTTTAGCCCTGTTTGCTCATTTTTCCCTTTTTTTTATGGAATATTATTTTAATGTAGTTTTTTTATACGTTTTATTTGTATTTTAAATCTGCTTTATTTTAAGCCTCACAATATGCATTAAAATCTTAAAAAGTAAAAATTAAACACTATTCGATTTCTATCGATATCATTAGCTCTTCTATAGTAGTCCTACTATTAAAGTGGATCCAGTGCAATTGAATCGGCGCAAAAATAATTTATGTTGCTTCGTCTTCAAGTATTACATTTTAACCCCCTTAACTTGCCTTCGTACTCAACTCGTCTTGCTCTTATCCAACTTCCCACTCTAAAAAGTCGAAGGACTGTGTTGAATATGGCGTTTATTCTAAATGTTATCTGCTCTGGATTTTTAATTAATGAAGTCTTATCAATATACCAACATGGTTTCAGAAAAGGTTATTCTGCAGTAACAAATATTTTACAACTAACCACTCTAACAAATCGAGCTTTTAAGGATGTCTCACTAAGCTGAATGTATTAGGGTTTACTAGCAACGCTTTGTGCTGATTATGGTCGTATCTAACCTGCAGGACACAGTGTGTTCTTTTTGATAATACCATCTACAAAGAAATTTTTGTTAGCTCCGATGTCCTCCAAGGAAGTCACCTAGGCCCTTTGCTATTTTCGCTTTTCATAAACGATTTGCCGCTTGTAATGAAGCATTATAATGTTTTAATATACGCTGATGATGTTAAGATGTTTCTCAGCTACAAATTATCTTCAGATGGGGCGTATTTGCAGCAGGATTTAAATAGCTTTTACGCATGGTGTAAATATAACCAAATGGAGCTAAACTTAAAAAAATGCCAGCATATGCGATTTTCTAAAAATTGCACTTCAATGCTACACTATTTTCTGGACGAGTATCATTTAGAGTTAGTTGGAGAATTTCTGGATCTTGGTATTCTACTTGATCCTAAATTAGATTTCTGCAAGCATATTATAATGACGATAAATAAAGCTCGTGGTGTGCTTGCTTATATTAAACGATAGTCTAAAGATTTTACAGATCCCAATGTTACGAAACAACTATACACATCCCTAATAAGACCAATTTTGGAGTATGGGTCTATTGTCTGGGATCCTCAAATTAATATGCACATAGACCAATTAGAATCTGTTCAAAAGCAGTTTCTCTTATTCTGCCTGAGGAGCTCATTTGGTCGTTATTCTGGGAATCTTCCTTCATATACTGCGAGGTTATCATTAATTAAACTACCTACCTCAAAAAGCCGAAGGACTATGCTAAATGTGGCATTTTTAATTAATTTGATTAATGGTGATGTCCTCTCCAACTTCCTTCTTCGTAACATAAGTTTTAATATTCCACGACGTTTTACCCGACACCTAATACCTCTGCACCTTCCTGTTGTTCAAACAAATTATGCCGATGCTAATCCTTTGAGGAGAATATGCAAAAATTTCAATGAATTGTATAACTTAATCGATTTTTCTATTAATGTGAAAGTAATTAAACGCAATATTATCGTGTTTTCAAATACTTAATATGTCTTAACAAATTTTTTTTCGTTAATAATGCCTTTATATAAAATCTTGTAATATATAGTAGTCTGTAAGGATTCATATCCATAGATTTAATCAAATAAATAAATACCTCAACTCCCGTCCCGTAATTTCTTGCCAACATCTATGAAACTTTTTAAAACTAATTATGCTGATGCCGATCCTTTCAAGAGAATGTGCAACATATTTAATCAGTTGTATAGATTTATTGATTTATCATTAATTCCTGATGTTGTGAAAAAATTCTTTAATAGTTTTTTTAATGATTAAAGTAGTGGAAAGTCTGTTCTGGAAAGTCCTGTATCAATTAGCACTTCAGCAAGAAGTCTTGCGAGTAGGTTGGGGTAAGTCTCTAATTTGAGAATGTATTTTTCACTGAGCTTCCTAAACTAGAGTCTTACAAACGGTATCTCTGAGCCCCTATGGATATTCTCATTTCTTATGTACCATGGTGCATTCGTCATGGTCCTATGAATTTTTGATTTGAACCTCTGTATAAAATCGATACTCGTATTACTGGCTGTTTCTCATAGTTGGATACCGTATGTCCAAATTGTCTTTAAAACGGTTTTATGCAGGATGACTTTATTGTCAAAGCTTAGTTTTGAATGACTGTTAATTAACCAATGAAAACTGGAAGATTTTAACTTCATATGATTTCTCTTGGCTTCTATATGACGAGGCTAAGTTATTCGCCTATAAAAATGAATACCAAGGTATGTAACATGATCTGACTGGGGTATACTTATATCATCAAGTGTAACTGGAGGACAGTTACCTGTTCTCAGAGTGAATGTAACATTTTTCAACCATGTCTCCACACGTCAGAGATAAATATCTAGTTGGCTAGATGTTATTTATGGATTTTCACGAGAACTTAGTTTTACAGTATCATCGGAAAATGTTGGAATAGTCAGATCATCAAATATAGGCAAATCAGAAGTGTAAATTAGATATAGAGTAGGTTCAAGAATACTATCCTCTGGAATATCAACTTTTATTCCAAATTCATCTGTCACAAAGTCTTTATACTTTATCCTAGATATACGGTCAGATAGATAGGACTCCAGCAAATTTGTGGGTACATGGTGGTAATAAACATTTCATTTTATAAATAAGGACCTTGTGCTAAACTTTGTCGAATGCTTATGCGACATCTAAGAAAATATCTGGATAATACTTCTTTAATTCGAAACATTTCTTTATCCCTTCAGTTAGACTATTCACTTGTCCTATGGTTCCGTGTTTTTTACGAAAACCAAACTGGTGAACTGGGACAATATATCCATGGTTCAAGAATGGTAGAATTTTCTTTTGAAATACTTTTTTGAACAGCTTCGACAGGCAAGAAAGCAAACTAATAAGTCAATATGTAGATGTTATGGCAAAATCTTTTCCTGGCTTTGGTATCATTTTAATCCGAGAAGTTTTCCAAATTTTTGGATAGGCTCCTAGTTTCAAGATCGTTCGACATCTAAGAAAATATCTGAATAATACTTCTTTAATTCGAAACATTTCTTTATCTCTTCAGTTAGACGATTCACTTTTTCTATGGTTCCGTGTTTTTTACGAAAACCAAACTGATGAACTGGGACAATATATCCATCGTTCAAGAATGGTAGAATTTTCTTTTGAAATACTTTTTCGAACAGCTTCGATAGGCAAGAAAGTAAGCTAATAGATCTATATAAAGATATTATAGTAGAATCTTTTCCTGGCTTTGGTATCATTTTAATCCCAGAAGTTTTCCAAATTTTTGGGATAGGCCTCTAGTTTCAAGATCGCGTTGAAAATTATTGATAGCACAATTATTGACACATTCGGTGGGTTTTTAATCCTAGATGGTATTATTGAATCATATCCATTTGATTTTCTAACATTAATATTTTCTTTAATGATTGTATCAAGGCCCTCTGGGACAACAATAATTATGTAGTCATAATTTAGTGTAGTGTCAAGTGTCTCTCCCAATACAAAATCAATTATTTGGGGATTGCTTTGAAAATAAAATTAAATTGCAAATAAATTGGCCTTATTTTCTGCACTATGGGCTCAAATGTCGTCATCCTTCCTTAAAGGACTTTGTGCCTTTACCGGTGGTTTAATATCCTTCGCTACCTTCCATATTGAAAAATTAATATTTTTATTATTCGTTAAGCTTTCAATGTATTTTTTACTTTGGCGATCCTCTTTTAATTGAAGAGTTCTTTCTACTTTTTTGCTTGCCATGTCAGTGTTGCCATTCTCTTCTGAGTTTTCTTTTTTCAAGGAGAAGTTTTTCAAGTTCAGTATTGGAAGTAATCTTATCATCTTTTATAAAAGTTTGTCTATTAGAATTTTATTTGACAAATTTTTGTACCAAGTTCTCAATATATTTTTTCAAGCAATGTAGACTAGTCCCTATTTTTCCAGAGATCTTAAAAATTCGTAAAAAATTTTTATTATTAAAAAAAAAACTGTCTTCAACAATTGAAATTGTTTGAGTAGAAAAAGTGTTAGAAGAACTGAAAAGTTTTGAATCTAGGTACTTAATAATAACTTATATTTAAATGTACCTAGTTTATGTTATCGAAACTGGGTAAGTTTTCAAATGGTTCATTAATGGTAAAAATGTTACTTATATGTTTGTTTTCACTTTTCAGAAGAAATTTTAATTTTAGCCCACTTTTGCTCTTTTTCATAAAACTTTTCTTGATTGCACCACAAAACTGTTGTGTTTTTAAATTTAGTTCCTTTTAGCACTTTTTTCAAACATTTTTACTCGTTTATGTTCGTAGTAGTTGACATCACTTGGAATATGAGAATGTTTTCTACAGACTCTTAACTGCTAGTGGAGTTTATAAAATTCTTAAATAATTTCAGAAATAGAGAGTAGTATAGTTTCGTTATTTATTATTTTCTTACCTAATTTATTTTATATTATGGTACAGATAGTCGTTCAAAATATCTTGATTATAACTTTTTTTTTATCAGAATTTGATTACACTTTTAATTGAACTAGTGAGTGTACAACAACATTATAAATACGTAGAGTCTATTTAAATGGACCAATTTGTTTGATTTAAAAAATATTGCCAAAAAGAAATATTTTCGTCATTAAACAGAATCGACGTTTTCGGTTTTCGTCGGTTTAAAAATAAAAAATAAAAATTACTTGCACACATGCCTCGATCAAACAATAGCTGGCGTCTAAAAAAATATTTTTTATTTTTTTATATTTTGTCTTGTAACTGAAAATAAATTTGTCGCACTAATGACGTTCGTTAAGGTATTTTTTCTTTTGCTTTCTCTTAATCTAATTTTTAAAACAATTGTTCATTAAATCGGGAAAAAATTTATCAACAAAATAAATATAAATTTTAATTTTATTATAGTTGTTGTAATTAATTTAATTACTTAGGAATATTCTAGTTAGAAAAATACAATATTAAAAATTTGTTTAAATGGATGGAAAATAATTTAGAATTAATTTGTTAAACATTATTTTAGACTAAGTTAATTATTTTTACGCAGAAAAGAAAATCTTGATTTGGGTTCAATTATTATATTATCTAACAAACTAAATATATATATAACAAAGGCATTATAATATCAGGTAAAGTGCTTAATCATTACTGATTTATAATACAAGGATCGTTTACAACTATCAATAAGAGTAAAAAAAATAGATCAACAGAATTCCAAAATTTTATCTTATTCTTCAGATTTTCCCCTCTCAACTCCTTGATCTTGTCTTACACTTACTTTAATTCAAATTTAAAATTAAAAATCTTCACACTTAATAAATATAACTAAAGATATTTAATTCTCCCTTCCATTTGGCATTTAATTATTTCAGCACACTTTCAACCCAGTGATAAGATCAGTACCAATGCGTGACACTTGAAATCAAAATAAAGTTTTTATATTTTAACAATTACCTGACATTTTAATGCAAACAGTATGAAAGCAAATATTAAAAATAAAATAATTAATCAATAAAAATTATGTTGAATTTTTATAAATTTTTAATATTTTTCAAATTTATCGACGTGAGTTTATCGAAAAAAAATCTCAAGAAAAAAAAAAGAAGCCTACCGTAATGACATGACTTGACTGCCTCACCTTAAATCAATTTTTATAATCTTAGAATAAATATCGACAAAATTTTTAAAACTTTTTTTCACAATTTATTTGTTGCTTTTAATATTAGTTATTATTGTTGTAGTTGTTATTTTGAACATACATAATGGGCATGTAAACACCCGCACCATTAAAATAAATGAGACTTAAAAAGCAGAAAAAACTGTGAACATATTAAAAGTTAAAACACATGTACTTAAACGTATGTGCAAAAAGGTTTCAACAAAAGGAGGTGTTTATAAAAGGGTTTGAAACTCCTACAAATATAGCTAACCAATACCATAGTTTGAAATTTTTAATAGCATTAGCTTATTGTGTGTATTACTTTGTAAGCGCGCACGCTTCTTTTTTGCACTACCTTCCATCAATGCTGTGAAAACTACTACGTTGTTTGTAAAAATCTACTCACACATGTGTTCTTCACATTTTTGCATATATTTTTTACTCCCCAATTATTTTTAATAAATATTTTTATTCTAAAGTTTATTTAGTGTATTTTGCTCCACAAAAAAATCTTTTCTTCAACTTAAAGTAACGTCAAAGGTTCGTAGAACTTCATTCTTCAAAATCGCATGAA